>JAJQKJ010002412.1:0-105893 GCA_029574335.1 Rana kukunoris
ATAAGATTTTTTAGGAATTTACCGTAGTTTGTTGTCATTCCATTAGTGTGCACAATTTTAAAGCATGAGCATGTTAGATATCTATTTACTCGGCGTAACATCATCTTTCACATTGCACAAAAAAATTGGACTAACTTTACTGTTTAGTTTATTTTTTAATTTATGAAAGTGTCCTTTTTCCCCAAAAATTTAGTTTGAAAGACCGATGCGCCAAATACTGTGGTGACATAAAATATTGCAATGATCGCAATTTTGTTCTCTTGTGGGTTCTAAGTAATTTTCTAGCAAAAAATCTGGATTTTTAACTTGCAAGCAACAAATGTCATAAATCTGCTTAGGCATGAAATGGTTAAAGAGAGTGCTCCTAATCTCAGCTTGTTACCTGTATACAAGACACCTGTCCACATAGCAATTAATCAATAAGATTCCATTCTTTCCACCATGGCCAAGACCAGGGGTCTCCAAACTGTGGCCCAGGGCCAAATGTGGCCCTTTAATAGCTTCTATCCGCCCTTGGGGCACTATTCCTTCTACTGATGTAGGGGCACTTTTCCTCCCACTAACACCAACAATGGGCACTCTTTTTTCCACTGATACCAATTATGGGAATACTATTCCTCCTACTAATAGGGGCACTACCCCTCCTATTGACCACCAACCCTGAGGCCATTTTTCTTCTCACTGATGGCGACATTTTCTGCCCCTGCTGGCCACAATCCGGCCCTCCTAAAGTCTGAAGGACAATAAACTGTCCCTTTGTTTGAAAAGTTTGGAGACCCCTGGCCAAGACCAACCAGCTGTCCAAGGATGTCAGGGACATGATTGTAGACCTGCACAAGGCTGGAATGGACTACAGGCATACCCCACTTTTAAGTACACAATGGGGTTTATTTACTAAAGCTGGAAAGCGCAAAATCAGGCTCACTTCTGCATAGAAACCAATAGGCTTCCAGGTTTTATTACCAAAGCTTAATTGAACAAGCTGGGGTTAGAGGCTCGTTAGTTTCTATGCAGAAGCGAGCCTGATTTTGCGCTTTCCAGCTTTAGTAAATAAACCCCATTGTGTACTTAACAGTGGGGTATGCCTGTACATGACCATTGCCAAGCAGCCCATGGGAGGGTGACAACAGTTGGTGCAATTATTCACAAATAAAAGAAGCACAAAATAACTGTGAATCTCCCTCGGTCTGGGGCTCCATGCAAGCTCTCACCTCGTGGAGTTTCAATGATCATGAGATGTGTGAGGAATCAACCCAGAACTTCACGGGAGAATCTTGTCAAATATCTCGAGGCAGCTGGGACCATGGTTACCAAGAAAACAATTGGTAACACACTACGCTGTGAAGGACTGAAATCCTGCTATGCCAATAAGGTCCCCCTGCTCAAGAAAGCACATTTACAGGCCCATCTGAAGTTTGCTAATGAACATTTGAATGATTCAAAGGAGAACTGGGTGAAAGTGTTGTGGTCAGATGAGACCAAAATCAAGCTCTTTGGCATCATCTCAACTCGTGTTTGGAGGAGGAGGAATGCTGCCCATGATCCCAAGAACACCATCCCACTGTCAAACCTGATGCTTTGGGGTTGTTTTTCTGCTAAGGGGACAGGACAACTTCACTGCATCAAAGGGACGATGGAGGGGACCGTGTACTGTCAAATCTTGGGTGAGAACCTCTTTTCCTCAGCTAAGGCAATGACAATGACCCAAAACACATGGCCAAGGCAAAAAGGAGTGGCTCAAGAAGAAGCGCATTATGGTCCTGGAGTGGTCAGTCTCCAGACCTTATTTCCATAGAAAATATGTGGAGGGAGCTGAAGGTCAACCTCGAAACCTTAATGACTTGGAGAGGATCTGCAAAGAGGAGTGAGACAAAATCCATCCTGAGATGTGTGTAAACCTGGTGGCCAACTGCAAGAAACGTCTGACCTCTGCGATTGCCAAAAAGGGTTTTGCCATCAAGTACTATGTCAAAGGGAGGACAGACCATTTTGGCCCCATAAAGAATGAGTAAGAACATCTGGTTACAAAAGATGGGGAGATGGCGAAGGTATTGAATTTATTCTTCTCCTCAGTCTTCACAAGGGAATCGGGGGCTTCAGTAACCAAAACTGCAGTGCCTATCCTCATGACACATAACCGGAAGCACCTCCATGGTTAACAGAGGACAGAATTAAAATTAAACTTGGGAAACTTAACATTAATAAATCACCAGGACCAGATGGCTTTCACCTGAGGGTACTTGGGGAACCCATTTAAGTAATTGTCAGACCATTGTTCCTAATTTTTACTGACAGTCTACGGACTGGAATGGTACCAGCGGATTGACGAAAAGCCAATGTAACACCAATATTAAAAAAGGGCCCAACATACAACCCTGAGAACTACAGACCAGTTAGCTTAACATCAATAGTATGTACAGTAAGCTCTTGGAGGGGATGATAAGGGACTATATACAAGATTTCAATAATGAGAACGGTATCATTAGCAGTAATCGGCATGGATTCATGAAGAATCATTCTTGCCAAACCAATCTATTAACCTTCTATTAAGAGGTGAGTAGCCATCTATATAAAGGAAGGCCCGTAAACGTGGTGTATCTGGGTTTTGCAAAAGCATTTGACACAGTCCCCCATAAACGTTTACTGTACAAAATAAGGTCCATTGGCATGGATTGAAAACTGATTTCAAGGGTGAGTTCAGAGGGTGGTGATAAATGGGAAGTACTCTGAATGGTCAGGGGTGGGTAGAGGTCCACCAGGTTTCTGTGCTGGGACCAATCCTGTTTAATTTGTTCATAAACAACCTGGAGGATGGGGTAAGTAGTGCAATCTCTGTATTTGCAGACAATACTAAGCTAAGCAGGACAATAACTTCTGCACAGGATATGGAAACCTCACAAAAAGATCTGAACAAATTAATGGAGCGGGCATCTACATGTTAAATGTAAAAAAAGGAAAATAATGCATTTGGGTGGCAAAAATAAGAATGCAGTCTACACACTAGGGGGAGAACCTCTGGTGGAATCTAGGATTGAAACAGACCTGGGGGTCCTAGTAGACGATACGCTCAGCAATGGCATGCAATGCCAAGCTGCTCCTAACAAAGCAAACAGAATATTGGCATGCATTAAAAAGGGGATTAACTCTTCCCGTCTGGTCGCACCTGGAGTATGCTGTCCAGTTCTGGGCACTCCTCCTCAGGAAGGATGTACTGGAAATGGAGAGAGTACAAAGAAGGGCAACAAAACTAATAAAGGGTCTGGAGGATATTAGTTATGAGGAAAGGTTGCGAGCACTGAACTTATTCTCTCTGGAGAAGAGATGCTTGAGAGGGGTTATAATTTCAATTTACAAATATCATACTGGTGACCCCACAATAGAGAAGTAAGTTTAACGAGACACGTGGCCACTCATTAAAATTAGAAGAAAAGAGGTTTAACCTTAAACTACGCAGAGTGTTCTTTACTGTAAGAGCAGCAAGGATGTGGAATTCCCTCCACAGGCGATGGTCTCAGCGGGGGGCATTAATGGTTTCATGAAACTATTAGATAAGCACCTGAACGACCACAACATACAGGAATATACAAGGTAATACTGACATATAATCACACACATTGGTTGGACTTGATGGACTTGTGTCTTTTTTCAACCTCGCCAACTATGTAACTATGCTTTGCAAAGAGGTCAAATACTTATTTTACTCATTAAAATGCAATTTTTTTTGATGTTATCCTGTCTCTTACTGTTAAAATAAACCTACTACTAAAATTATAGACTGATAATTTCTTTGTCAGTGGGCAAACGTACAAAATCAGCAGGGGATTATATACTTTCTTCCCCTCACTGTATACCTCAATACACCAGCATAGGATATGTTTCCAACATCTACAAATTATATCTGGTCTGTTGTTATGAGTGTAACTTGGTATCGGCAAGATTTACCTTCATACAGGTCTACGGTTTGAAAAAGATCAGTTTTCACCACTCCGTAATCCTCGGATGCCTTTAAGAACTGTGCCACTTGTTCCATTTGCTTGAAGGCCATGCTGGGAGGTGGTTCAGGGATCTTAACAGGCTGTGAGCCCTTAGGATATAGGCTATTTATCAGTTTTGAAAGAACCTATAAAAAGGGCAAAGGATAGTCTTTAGACTACTTGAATTTATTGTGATTCTTTGTAAAAAGTATTTTTTTTACAGTAGTGGTAAGAATGCCCCCCTTACAGAGAACTATGACGATCATTGGTGTAATACCACTGGTTCCTCCAAGTGGGATTGGCTCAGAACTATGTAGGCACCATCAAACAGAAGGTAAATGAGCCACAGCTCAAGGAACCCCTAGCCATCTCTGGAGGAACCCTAGGGTTCCACGGAACCCTGGTTGACAATGGCTGTGTTAGAGCCTCATTTACATTTTTATTAGCATTTGTGTGCCTGTTGGAATATTTACTATAAAGCAGCAAATCTCTGCAACAGGAACATAATGAAGAGTTGACAATATCTTCTGTTCCTGTCCTTTTGACAACCACGCTCTGTTTCTGTATGACTGTCACAAGAACAGATAGTGTGGGAAAATCTCCAAAGAAGTAATTAATGGACAGGAAGGATAACCTGCCAAAAAAAAGGATCTATAATTCAAAAAATTAATTTACATTGTCCCGCCTTCCATGGGACACTGTATATGTAGTACTTTGTCCCATGTTGCTAGGAGCTTCTTAAGTCTATTTATGACATTTGACCTGCCCCATCCCCTCCTCCATGAGCAAATCAGACAACAGCTTGGAAGAGACTGATCCATTGTAACTGCTGATTGCCTTGCTTTCAAGCACTTTCCCTGGGACAATAGGAATGCAGAAGGAAAAGAAGTAAGTGTCAGCCTACTGTCTCTTCTTGTCTCGGGATAGTGCTTTGTGCCAAGACAAGCTGCAGGTACCGCAGGTCTGTCTCCTTCCAAGCTGTTGTCGGATTTGTCAGACAGAGAGGGAAAGGTGGCAGTTCAGACTTCATAACTAGACTAAAGTAGAAGCATGGCCAAAGCTCATTTAGCCATACTTCTGTGAGTCATGAGAGTGCAGTTAGTTTTGCACTCCTGTGATCCAAAATCGTCTGACAGCAGGCTGAAGCATCACAGTGCCAGTCCAGGCTCTGTAGGGATCCTGACAATAATGTCAGGATCTGCCCAGATGCCTGACTATGTCTCTCAGTGCATTGTTGAGAGCCAGAGCCAGCTGTTCTAGCCTCCTCCACAGCCCATAGCTCCAGTGAGCATTGGAGGGGCAGAGCACAGAGTGGTGACGGACAGTCACCACACAGTGCTCAGAGGGGACATGAGAACTGAGTGATCAGGAGTCTTTAATCGCTCAGTTTTCAATGTAGAGCTGGAGGGGGGACAGCTGCAGCATCGAATCAATACTGTAGCCAGCTAGATGAGTATTTTTTTCTCTACTTCTCCGCCCCCTCACCCCATGTGTATGAGTATGGGGTACATTGTACCCCCACCCATTCACAAAAAATAAAAAGGAGGGTAGTGTAACAAAACACAAGATGGTTTTTGACATGTCTTTATTAAAAATTGTGTCTTCTTCCTCCAGTTTTTTTTCTCCCTCCTCTCTCTCCAGTGATGTCTTCTTTGTCTGCTGCCACTGCCTGCTAAACGGTCATCTTTCGATGCTGGGTGCCTCAGTTGTGAGAAATCCTGCTGTCGGACATTTCCTAAAAAGCTATGGGGCGCGGCCATCCAGTGACGTAATCAGATTGAATAAGACCGTTTAGCAGGCAGCGGCGGACAAAGAAGACGAAGCGGGGGAGAAACACCAAAGGGAGAAGAAAGCAGAGGGAAAAGGAAACATTGCAGGGAGAAGAAACATCAGAGGAAGAAGGCATGATTTTAAATAAAGGGCTTGTCAAAAACTGTCTAGTGTTTTGTTACACTACACTTCTTTTTTTTTCTAGTGAATGGGTAGGGGTACAATGTATCCCATACGCATTCAAATCTGGGGGGGGGTTGGGATCTGGGGTCCTTGTTGAGTGCATGTGGCCTGGTATTGTATGGTTCAGGGGGAGGGAGGGGGGCGTCCGCCCCCCATTTTCTGACCTGTCAGGCTGCATACTCGAGTAAGGGTCTGGTATGCATTCTTGGGGGACCCCACGCCGTTTTTTTATTTTATTTTGCTGTTATTTTATTATAATTTTTAATTGCCAGATTTGTTTTTACAATCAGCTGTCAGCGGGGAAGCCCGCTGACAGCTGATGAGACATCGGTTATCAAGGATGTGTTGGCCGGCTTCCCAGCCCTCTCCTTAGCAACCAGCAAGTTGTCAAGAAACAGCCAGGGTTCCCACACCCCCAGGCAGTTTTTTTGACAAATACTGCATGTTATATCGCCAGCTAAACCCTGGTGGTAATTATCGCATAATGCTCTGGTCTGTTTGTGAATTGGACTTAAGAGCTTTTTATGCAATATTTACCACCACTTTTTTTGTGAATGCTACATAAACTTTTTTTAATTTTTTTTTGTAAATTGTACTTACCCGACACCCTTATCGCATGCGGTTAAGCTTTGTTTATTGACCCCAATGTACTAAAAGTATGTTGTCCCGTGGGGGCAGATCATTGTAAAATAAAAAAAATGTATCCAAAGCCAAAGAAAAATTTGACTGGAGTCAGGCTTTACATTTTTTGGTTACAATTGTCCTTATATAATTTGCTAATTAAATTGTGATGCAAGGAGAAAACTGGAGTTGCCATATGAGTCAGATTAACACTCTTCAGTAACCCAATTCTAATGTCTGTACTATTACTGGATGACTGTTTGGAGAATAGATAGGTACTGGATTTTGATACTATGGCTTAGCATTCCTGTACACAAATTCTTAGGTGTGACGTGTGATCCTAAAAAAAAGAACTGTGAACTATATATAACCCATTCTGACTCGATGCTTACGAAAAGGAGGGAATCGCAAGATCGGACTTTAGAGTCAAGCTGGACCACATTTTTAAAATAAAATACATATTTTATCTGACCCAGTGATTCTCTCCTTTTTAATAAGCTATAATTATGGATGCGGCAAGGAAGTGATTCTAGTAGCTGACTCAATGCTTACCACGCCATTCTTCAACCATTGCTGGAATCCAAATCTTCCTTGCTCTGGTGGTTCCCCTGCGTCAGCACCGACCTGAATCTTAATCCACTGCACTAGACGTGCCTCCAATTCATCATCATACTTTTTTTCTATGCGGGACATGACATCACGGCTCATGCCATATGAAGGGCCTTTATTAGCCATGGCTTCTTATACCTACATGAAAAAGTTAGATTATGATATTAAGCACGTATCATACCAAAAGCTGTACCACACATCTACTGCGATAGAATACATAGACAGACACACTGAAATGCATGGGCATAATAAACATTGTATGTAGACCTGTGCTAAAAATGACCTCTGACCATTGCACGGTCCATCTAGCACAGAGCTTCCTGAAAGGCTTCCTGATGAGGGATCTCATCAGTGTTCTGCTACTCCTTTACCGTGCAATCACAAGTTGGAGTGGGTACTAGAATGGGCTGTTGTAATGACTGCAGAAGGACGAAAAATTAAGTGTTTATTAAGCCTTTTTTTTTTTTTTAACTGCCAGCCGCTCCATTAGAGGCTGGCATAGCACACTGTGTAAATTCGAGCAGTGTAAATAGCTATTTACAACTGTCTTTATGCTGGTCACATGACTTGCAAGATCACTTTTCAGGTCCGATACACAGCTACTGGAGGAGGGACCATGATCTCCCTCTGACGTCAGCCGGGGGGATCACGTAGACGCTTGGCTCCTCCCACAGAAGCCCTGTCTCGGAGCTGTATGGTGGCCTGAAGACCGCTTTAAATAGCTATTTAGAACACTCATTTTTAGAAAGGATTTACATAGTGTGCTATGCCAGCCTCTAACAGAGAGGCTGGTAGTGAGAATTGTAGGCTTTTAATTCATAATAAGCGAGCACAGACAGACAGCGCTGACAGGCAGGAGGAGAGAGAGAGAGAGAGAGCTGAGAGGGGAGGAGAGCACAGGGGCAGCATATGATGGAGGAATGAGCTTTGACCGCGGTGATCAGGGCTCGGTAGCCCTGGACCTTGGTTATTGTGGTCAGTTTATAGAGAGGGGCATACAGGAAGTGGAGGGTTTATTTATACAACCACTGTGCTGTTTAATCTGCTTTAAAGGACCAGAATCTGTATTTGTTTCTTTTTTTTGGAGTTATCAAACACTTTAACCACTTACGGACTGCCTGCCGTTGTTAGATATCGCTACTTTGAAGAGAAATACTGCTGTTAATGTAGCAACTAGATACCATAACCCAGTATCCTTTTCAAGATAAAAGTGGTCTTTGTGGTGAGATCACTTTTATCGGTGGCAGGAGAGGGCGCCGGAGGCGATCGGGTCTTGTCCCTGGGCTGACATGGAGATGAGTGAGGGGAAGATGGCCCCCACCCGTCTCCATATCATTGCACTTCCACCCATTGCTCTTAAAAGAACATTTTTTTTTTTTAAATGACATTACATTTTTTTTATTTATTATTGCATTTTAGTGTAAATATGAGATCTGAGGTCTTTTTGACCCCAGATCTCGTATTTTAGAGGTCCTGTCATGCTTTTCTTCTATTACATGGGATGTTTACATCCCTTGAAATAGTTATAAAAGTGACCCATTTTTTTTTTTTTTTTAAAGAACAGTGTAAAAATGTAAAATAAAAGGTAAAATAAGAAAAAATTATTTTGAACGCGCCCCATCCCGCCAAACTCGTGTGCAGAAGCAAACATATACGTGAGCAGCACCCGCATATGAAAACGGTGTTCCAACCACACACGTGAGGTATTGCCATGATCATTAGAGCAAGAGCAATAATTCTAGCCCTAGACCTCCTCTGTAACTCAAAACATGCAACATGTAGATTTTTTTTTAAATGACGACTATGGAGATTTTTAAGTGTAAAAGTTTGTCGCCATTCCACGAGCGGACGCAATTTTGAAGCGTGACATGTTGGGTATCAATTTACTCGGCGTAACATTATCTTTCACTGTATAAAAAAATTGGGCTAACGTCACTATTGTCTTATTTGTTAATTCAAAAAAGGGAATTTTTCCCAAAAAAGTGTGCTTGTAAGACAGCTGCGCAAATACGGTGTGACAAAAAGTATTGCAACGACTGCCATTTTGTTCTCTAGGGTGTTAGAAAAAATATATATAATGTTTGGGGGTTCTAAGCAATTTTCTAGCAAAAAAAATGTTTTTAACGCCAAACACCAAATCTCAGAAAGAGGCTCAGTCCTTAATTGGTTAAGTTTCACACCAGAGAAGTATGGCGTTTACAACATGGTGGTCAAGCATGTATACCAAACAAATTCATTTTTTTTGTAGAAAAGCAGGAAATTACTATATACGATAATAAATATCAACAGGATACTGATTGAAAACAGGGCTACATTTGGCAGCTGCCTTTTTAGAAAATTACTACTGAACAATCAGGGCACAAAACTGTTGCATACACTTCATGTCCTTGTCATTTTATAGTAATATTTGGTTGTTATATAAACCTACAAAGGGATTGGTGGCTCTGCTTCTAATGTGTCACATGCCACATCCACTTGCAAATGAAAACTGACTATATGCAATAGTAATATAGTACCATTAGCATGGATAGCATGGTGATAAATGGCTTATCTTTTGAATGGTCTGGAATTGAAAGTGGGGTACCTCAAGGCTCTGTCCTGGGACCAATCTTGTTCAACTTGTTAATAAATATATAGAGGTTGGAATAATAAGTTCTATCTTACTGTTTGCTGATGATACAAAGCTAAGCTTTGTAATAAATTCACAACAGGAGATAGCACATTTACAGGAAGACCTCATTACATTTAAGGGTGGGCTACTACATGGCAAATTAGCTTTAATATTGACTAATGTAAAGTAAGGCACTTGGGGGCTAAATATATGAATGCAAGTTACTCGCTTGGGGGAATTGAGGGTGGAAAACGATATGAGTGTCCTGGTGAATCACAGGCTCAGCTATAGCATGTAATATTGTTAACGTAACAAGGCACTATATGATACAGAGAAAGGAAATAGACACTCTGGGCCAGATTCAGAAATACGCTGACGTAAGTACAAATGTGCGCCGTCGCATCTTTGCGCCGATTCACAAAGCAAGATACGCCGAAAAACATGGCTTCAGTCGTCTGACGTAACTTGCCTACGCCGGCGTATCGTGGGCGCATAGCTACGCTGGACGCATTCGACGTTCTCTTTAAAAATATGCAAATGAGCAAGATACCCCGATTCACAAATGTACGTACGCCCGACGCAGTAATTTACGCCGTTTACGTAAGGCATTTTTCCGGCGTAAAGATAAACCACCAAAAAGAGGGGGCACAGCCCATGTTAAGGTATGGACATCGGAACAGCCGTCTAATTTTACGTCGTTTACGTTGTTTACGCAAGTCGTACGTGAATAGGGCTGTGCGTAAGTTACGTTCGTCGTGTATCTTAGGCATTCTATTCAACGTGATTCTGAGCATGCGCAGTGGGATAGTTCATTCGGCCCATCATTTGCATGGGGTCACGGTTCATTACAATACAACACGCTACTTTGAATTACGCAGGCATACGCCGGCCCATTTACACTACCCCGCAACTTAAGGAGCAAATGCTTTGTGAATACAGCACTTGCCTCTCTAAGTTGCGGCGGCATAGCGTAAAGAAGATACTCTACGCCCGCACAAAGATACGCCGCTGTACCTGAATCTAGCCCTCTGTTGTTATTACAAGATATTAAGTTAATATAAGATATAACAATTTTCTCAACTATAAAGTACTCTTCACAGAGATACCAAGGAGTATAGGACCTGGCAGTGCCTTCTACCGTCCATGGGTAGCTAGGATCGGAGGACTGTAATTTAACGTTGTATTTGCCTTTTGACTGGAGTATCAGGTGGTGGAACAGGTACTTCCTTTCTGATGTATGAAGTAAAACCGAAGTTATAATAAATATGTATTTTCTATTCAACACCCCCACCTTGTCCATGGCCTCATTCAAAGTCCCAAACTCCCCCACTTGATTTACTGAACCAGGGATGGAGGCACAATGCATGTGCCTCATCTAAAGTCCCAAAATCCCCCCCCCCATTTGAAACCAAAGTTATGTATACCAACTAACACATTAAAAATATTTCCTCTCTAAACAGAATCTGATGTAAATTAATGGCTACAGTATGCTGCAGCAAATTTAGGTAGATAACTCTTAGCCCAGAGATAGGCAACGTGCATATCAGATGATTCTAAAATGAACAGTATACATTTTTAGAAGAGTATCACTGTCATCTACAAAGGGCACAATGTATGGGAAGAAAGTAGTGGATGATGGGATTAAGGAACACATGAATTCTTGGGTTCTACTGACACCTATAGGAGGATTAGACACCTAGCAAATAAAAAAAACATGTACCAGCCCTATATAACCCCTCCTACTACCAGCATGTCTCACTTTGCTAGTGTCCTACAAGAAAGGATGCTCTGCTGTGTAAAAAATTGTTTTACTGGCAGAACTTTTTCTTATTCTTCAGGATTTATCTTCTTCAATGAAGACTGTTCTCTACATCGCATTGTCTTTTCCACTGCAGCTGTGGGTGTGTGCAGGTGCTTTGAGATATCTTTGCCATCATACAGCTTGAGGAAAGCTCTCCCTGCTGCTGATGGGATGCTTCCTTTTGTTCTTGTTGCACATCTTCAGTGACTTTGGTCACTTTCAGCCATCTGACTCCTACCTGCTACCAGATGTCTAGGTTTTATGAGCACCTGAGGCCTCTTATCCTAAGCGTTATGTTACTGTACCACCACATGGTTGCAACATGTCTAATTCTAAACATAGAAGGGATAGTCCTGCTGTTACAGGTGCCTCCAACTCGCACAGTTCCAGGGCTGCATGCACTGAGCCTACTGATGGTGCCATTGTCTGCAGCCTAGAATCCTGGTTCCCCCTGCTCCTGAAATCTATTTTGTCAAGAAAGCTCTGTCAAGGGAGGATGGGTCCTTCTCCATTCTGTTTCAGAGGCCAATGGCCATTTACTTCCTGCTTAAAAAACCTTGGTACAAAGAGTTTCCTATGTAGCTCCCCCTGTTCATTCTCCTTTAACTCCAAATGTTTCTGACATGTCTGATGAGAAGGATGATGATTGTTTGTGCCGGTGTAGCATACCCTATTAGTTGGGCTGCAAAAAAAGATTTTTGTACTTACACTTAAATTTGTTTCTTTGAGTCCTATGAGGAGCACCGGTCCCACCCATCTATGCTCTCTGTACTGTTTTGCTACAAAACTGATTAATGCTGGTAGCAGGAGGTATTACCTTGTGCTGGCATACCGTTTTTTGCCCGTCTCTAGTACTGCTGTAGGCGACAGTATAACCTGAACGTAAAAAAAAGACTTCTTTTGCCCCTCAAGGGACCTTTTTTAAAAAATATATATTTTTACCAATATTTTCTTGGATCTAAAATAGCTTACGGTACTAAACTCCACTCAACCAATACTACACAATCACTTTGATAAATACATTTGTTTATTTGGTTTGGTAAAGGAACTGCTGCTTTACAGATCTGCAGATAGGACATCATTTCTGGCACAGTCCAAAGTCCATTATGGCCTCTGGGACTGTTGGTTGGTATAATTTCTTGCATGTTTGGCTATCCATTGGCAATTTTTGTATCCACTCTAATGAAGGCTAAACCCTGCCATCACTGTAGTTATTCTATCAGTCAGGGCTGTTACTAGGCACTAGTGTTGCTCACGAATATTTGCATTGCGAATATTCGTTACGAATATTGCATATTCGAGAATTCGCGAAAAAATCGAATATCGCGGTGAATATTCGCTACTGCGAATGTTTGTATTTTTTCAAATTTATTTTTAAAACAGATCACATCCTAGTGATCTCCATCGACGTCTAAAAGCATTGCTGGTATGATTAGAGACCCTGGGCCGAGTAGCTGAGGCGATCCTTTTATGTTGCCGAATATTCGCAATGCGAATATTCGTATTACGAATATTCGCGAATACTTTCTCTGCCCTTCTGTGTTTTGTGTATAAAATAAAAAATAAAAAAAATTAGCTTTAGTTTAGTCGGCGCAAGTTTGTGTAAGTAGAGTTAGTGTTTAGTGCATATTAGTTTAGTAATCCAGGAAATGATCTCCGTTTTCGCGTGTTGACGAGAATTTTGCAATCAATTTCGCATTAGCGAAATTTCGCAAAAAATGTTTTTTGATAAAATATCACGAATATTCGATATTAACGAATATTCTTCTATATATTCGTGAAATATTGCGAAATCGAATATGGCGTATTCCGCTCATCACTACTAGGCACAGTTAAACGTGATGGTAATAATGTGTGCCTCCAGCTGCAGAGTGCAGATAAGGGCAATGTTAGGTATAGGGGAGGGCAATATTGCCCTAAATAATTTGTGCAATGTTTTCACACTGTGTTTATCCCTTGTACACGCAATTGTTTTTTTTTTTTTTTTAAGTGTCTATGCTTTTTTTTCTCTGCAGACTTTCACCCATGCATGGTCTACACATCTTGTTTGATTGAAATCTGCAGTAAAAAAATAGCTAGGAACATTGTGAAACACTTTTATTGGCAGCGTATGAAAGGAGAAGACTTTAAAAGTTTGGCTCCCTTATGCCAATATAACAGAGTGTATATATTTCACAAGTGAATTAGAACAGAAGGTCAGCTTACATAACACTCTCACTATAAATTTCCTTTTATGGTAGTTGGTATAATTTTGTTTAGTACTAGCAGGGCTTTTTTTTCTGGGGGAACTTGGTGGAACTCAGTTCCACCACCTTTGGCTCAGACCCTTTGGTGCCCGCTCACCACAATCACTTGTGAACACAGAAGTCTGGTTTCTGTGTTTACAAGTGACTGCTTTGTAACCCCCTGAACTCTGCACTCTGTATGTAATGCAATTCTGGTATTTAATGCCCCTTTAAGACCCTTCTACTGTTTGTGAAATCTGAACGGGTCGTGGTTGAGTTCCTGCACCTATTTTCTGAGAAAAAAAGCTCTAGCTGAGTACTAGTATGGGAGGGGCGGGCCGCGGGCAACAGTAGATGTCTAGGCTGAGGCAGCAAATTGGTCAGAAATGTGTTTCGTCATTGTAATATTGTTTTTTCATCTCATCCTTGTAAATATAAAGTATTAGGATCATGTGTGTTTATCATGGAACATATGATACTTTATGTATGTTGTAGCTAGATTTGGTACACTCCAAAAAAAAAAATATCAAAGAGAAAAAAATATGGTGGATAAATTAGGCTTCTTTTTTTTAGATATCCGTTCTTTCAGTGCCCGTTCACACTACTGCCACTTGGGGATCCGACTTGTGTCGCCCCAAGTCACGTGACATGATAAATTACATTAACCACTTCAATACAGGGCTTTAAACCCGCCTCCTTCCCAGGCCTATTCTGGCACTTCTCTCCTACATGTACAAATCATCATTCTTTTGCTAGAAAATTACTCAGAACCCCAAACATTATATATGTTTTTTTAGCAGACATCCTAGGGAATAAAATGGCGGTCATTGCAACTTTTTATATTGCACCGTATTTGCGCAATCATTTTTCAAACGGCTTTTTTTTGTAAAAAAAATGGTTTCATAAATTAAAAAATAACAAAACAGTAACAATAGCCCAATTTCTTGGTAAAATATGAAAGATGATGTTACGCCGAGTAAATAGATACCTAACATGTCATGCTTTAAAATTGCGCACACTCATGGAATGGCGCCAAACTTCAGTACTTAAAAATCTCCATAAGCGGTACTTTAACATTTTTACAGGTTACCAGTTTAAAGTTATAGGGGAGGTCTAGTGCTAGAATTGTTGCACACGCTCTAACGCACGCGGCGACACCTCGCATGTGTGGTTTGAACGATGTGTACATACGTGGGTGGGACTTACATGTGTGTACGCTTCTGAGCGCGAGCTAACGGGGACAGGGGCATTTAAAAAATGTTATTATTATTTTTTTTATTATTTTACTTATTTATTAATTTTTTATACACTTTTTTTTACATTTTTTTTTTCAATCGCTTTTATTCCTATTACAAGGAATGTAAACATCCCTTGTAATAGGAATAGTGTGTGTGACAGGTCCTCTTAAGGAGAGATGCGGGTCAATAAGACCCCACACCATCTTTCCTCCAGGCTGGAAAGAATGAGATTGCGAAAAAAAAATTGACAGATCTCATTCAAACTAGCCGCAATTGCGGTTTGTTTACTTACAGGGACCCGGGCGTGACGTCATCACATCGCGCCCGGGGCCTCCGACGGTCATAGAGATGACTGGTGACCATCTGGTCACCAGTCATCTCTATGGCAAACATTCGGTGGACGGCGATCATCTCCCTGGGCCCCCGATGGGACAGGTGAGCGCGGAGAAGCACCGGATGGTGGCGGGAGGGGGGGATGTCCCCTCCCGCCGCCTGTAAGAATGATCTAGCGGCGGAAGAGCCGCTATGATTGTTCTTACGGTGCGCAGGATCGCCGCCGCTAAAAAATGATATCTGAATGATGCCTCTGGGTGCAGGCATCATTGAGATATCCCCCCCCCCGCAAACCCAGGACGTCATATGACGTCCACCCGGGATAACAGGTTCCTGTTTTGGACGTCATATGACGGTGGGCGGGTAGCAAGTGGTTAAAGTGAATGAGAGCCGTCTTAATGCACACTACAGAAGTCGCTCCGACTTCAGAAAAGGTTCCTGTACTACTTCAAGGAGACTTGTACCCATTGATTTTAATGGAAGTCGCCTCCAAAGTCAGATCACTGTCTTAAATGAAGCAACTTTATAGGAAGAAAAAATAGTTTTCTCAGGCAAACCCCTCCCTCCCACAGAGCTGGTTATTGTTTGATTGGCCATTGGCAAAGTTGCCTGTCCTGGAGGCGACTCAAAGTTGCGTCGCAAAGTCGCGCTGACTTTCATGTCGCTGTAGTGTAAACCGGCAAACAGTGTACAAAATTATTGTTTTTAATAAACTAAAGAAATGTACTGATCTCTGTGATGGTAGTGTTCACTTTGATTCACTCTAGATTTAGAGGGCACACCCAACTGCAAGCTTTTTAATAAACAGACAGTTCTTACCTGTCTTCAGTTTTAATCTTTTTTTTTTTTTTTATAAACCCTCCTCCTCAAGATGTTTTTTTTTAAATTGTATGGTATCCAAAATGAAAAATAAGTTTTGCCTATAGTTTCATGTTTATTGACGTTGGCTGTATGTTTAGGGTCACTGTCTGACTGCAGAATAACTTTGGGGCTAATTACACACTTTCCTGATGGTATGGCTAGATGGAGAAATATATTTATTTCTCAGCATTGAGGACACCAGGGCTCAAGTCCTGCGGGAACGTGTGGGAACGGAGTTCCTGCACTTTTTTCACAGCAGGAACTCAGTTCCCTTTGCAGGACTAGAGCAGCCGAGAGCAGCCCGAGCCAATCCTTCACTAAGCGGTGATGCCCAGCTCGAGTCACTGTCAGGGGCATGGCGAACCTTAGTAATCCTTTATGTTACTGGCCGCTTCCTGTATATGGATTCATCGGGTAGTGTGCGGGTATTTCGTCACTTCCTCGATGCCGAAACGTCTCCTGGGAGCTTTTGTCATTGTTCCGAGGAGACATTGCGGAGGTCTGCCGCGAGTTATCGCGGGATTTAGAAAGAACTTGCGGTTTAGTAATTATGCATATGAGCGTATAATTTTTTTATTTTTTTTGGTGGGGGAGTTGATCTTGGGTGGGAGTTCCCACACTTTTTTTCCCCAGGACTTGACCCCTCGAGGACACCATTGATCCTGACCAAATCTTCAACTTAATTTGCAGAAATGCAGCCCCAAACTTGCAAGGCACCTCCATCATGCTTCACTGTTGCCTGCATTCCCTCATTATTGTACTGCTCACTAACTCTTTGGTGAACAAACTGCCTCCTGCAAAAGCCAATATTTCAAATTTTGACTCATCAGTCCAGAGCCTATGTTTTTGTGCACAGTTAAGTCACCTAGCCTTGTTTCCTTGTTGGAGGCATGGCTTTTTGGTCCCAATTCTTCCTAAAGACTTTTTGCCAGATATCTCTGGACAGTAGATGAGTGTACCTTGGGTCCCACTGGTTTCCACCAGTTCTGTGCTGATGGCACTGCTGGACACCTGAGTAGTAAAAGAGTATTAAGCATGATGTGTCTTTCATCTGCTGCATTAAGTTTCCTTGACAGACCACTGCGTCTACAGTCCTCAAAGTTGCTTGATCAATGGTGTCCTCAATGGTGTGTGATTGGCTGTATGTTTAGGGTCGTTATCCTGCTGCAGAATACATTTGGGGACAATGTCATAAGAAAACAACCTTTAGGGTAAAGAACAAGAAGTCTTTGAAGTGATGGTTTGGCCCCTATAGAGCCTGATCACAACATCATGAAGGCTGCCTGGGCTTCCATGAAGAGGCAGAAGGATTTGAGGCAGAAGGATTTGAGGCAGAAGGATTTGAGGCAGAAGGATTTGAGGCAGAAGGATTTGAGGCAGCCTACATCCACAGAAGATTTGTGGTTAGTTCTCCAAGATGTCTGGAACAACCTACCTGCCAAGTTTCTTCAAAAACTGTGTTCAATTGTACCTAGAAGAATTGATGCCGGTTTGAAGCCAAAGGGGAGGTACACAAAATATTGATTTATTAGATTTCTTCTCTTCTTTTCACTCACTTTGTATTTTGTAAATTTGATCAAAAAAATAATAATATATATTTTTTTATACTTTACAGCATTTCTTTACACCTGCTTAAAACTTTTGCACAATACTGTAATTCTGCAATTGGGTGGCATATCATAAAGTTCTGAAGTTTTTTAAGATGAAAAAAACTCTAACCTGAATACTAAAAAATTAATCCACTTCCTACAATTAACCAAATTCATCCAGGAAACAACCCGTTAGCACTACTCAATAAACACCCACACTGCCTTCTGACACCAGGGCAAATGTTTTGCACAACCCCCCACCCCTTTGTTCAAATACAACACTGTTTCTCTTTAATATTTTATTGTTTAACTGAATTAAACATAAAAAGTCTTAAAATTCTAAAATATGGGTCATCAATTAACAAAAAGTGTATTAGTCTGAGGCCTTAAGAGTCGGTTCACACTGGGGCGACACGACTTCCAGCACGACTTTCAGAGGAAACGCCAACACGACTTGAGCATGAACCACATGTCGATCTGGGGCGATTTACAAACACGACTTGAAGTCGTCTCCAGGACAGGAGACTTTCCAGTGGCCAATCAAACAACACTCAGCTCTGGGAGAGGGAGAGGTTTGCCTGAGAAATGTATGTTATCTTCCTGGAAAGTTGCTTCAGTTAAGACAGTGATCACAGACTTTGAGGCGACTTCCATTGAAATCAATGGGTACAAATTGCCTAGAAGTCGGATTGAAGTAGTACAGGAACCTTTTTGAAGTCGGAGCCACTTCAGTAGTGTGTATTAAGACGGCTCCTATTCACTTACATTGCGTTTCTGGACAGCGCGACTTGGGACGACTCGAGGCGACTTTAAGTCGGATCCCAAGTCGCCCCAGTGTGAACCGACTCTTACCATTTTAATTAACAAAATATAGTTGATTTTGCTATTTACTGTGTGACAGTGATGCAATAGGTCATGGTATGAAAAGGGGTTGACACTCGGGGTTCTCACCCATGCAGGTTAAGAGGCTCTAGGGTGCTTGTCTATTGCAGAGAAGATTGGATTGTTGGTTTTCTACAGCACTGGTGTTAAACAGAAGGCCGCGGGGCCAAATTCGGCTCTCCAGGCCATTTCATGTGGCCCTCGCTTCAGCCCTCCTCTGGTCCTCCTCCAGACCCCTACTTTCTGCTTTTTAAGCAATGCATCCAGCTTCTTCCCCAGCAGCAGCATAAGGAAAGGGGGGTGCACTGTGATGTAAACAGAGAGTGGAGGACTCAACTTCTGATGGTGGGGGTGGCTCTTGATATCAAATGTAAGGGAAGGGGGTGCACTGGACATCTAATCTTACAGATACAACCGCCCTTTTGAGGACAATCATAATGCTAATGCTGCTCACAATGAAATTGAGTTTGACACCCCTGTTCTACAGGATTAGTAGGTCCTAAAGCCCAAAGAATTTGTAGAATATTGGGTAGCATAAAACCCCTAAGCCTGGCTCCCCAACTACCAGCAACTAGTATCCTGTTTATGCAGGTGCGCCCTCAGAGTGTATGGTGTTGACGATGGTTTAAGGCTCTGCCCAGGGGACAGAGAGTCTCTGCCCAGAAGTTAGGGTGTGTCCCAGTGGAGTAGGGAGCTGTAAGGTGTACAGTGTGTGTATACTAGCACTGAGCGTTGTGAGACTGGATAGAAGACAGGGTCATGAAACAAGAGGCCAGAGCAGCAGTGCTGCAAAGTTAAAGGTTGAAGGTATTTGTGTTTATTGTAATGTGGTGCTAAAAAAGCCCCGATAGGTTGACCATTCATGTGATTTTAAACTTCCTGTTAATAAAAGTGGGCAGGAAAGTCCTTAACTACCTCAATACAGGGCACTTTTACCCCCTTCCTGCCCAAACCATTTTTCAGCTTTCAGCGCTGTTGCAATTTGAATGACAATTGCGCGGTCATGCAACTCTGTACCCAAATAATATGTTTATCATTTTTTCCCCACAAATAGAGCTTTCTTTTGGCAGTATTTAATCACCTCTGCGGTTTTTATTTATTGCACTATAATCAAAAGAAGAGCGACAAGTTTGAAAAAGTACCAGTTACTTACCGGTAGCTGGATTTCTACGATGTCTTACAGGACGGCACTGTGAGAGTAGACTGGCTCACCTGACAGGAAACACAATCAAAAATGAAGTTTAAAAGGCCCCACCCCTCCCGTGTGCCTCAGTTTAAGATAAGTAACCGCTCTTTAGAACACGGTATAAACAGAGACTAAGAAAAAAGGAGGAATATAGATAGAAGTAAAAGGGGAGGGAAGTAGGCCTGCCGTCCTGTAAGACATCGTAGAAATCCAGCTACGGGTAAGTAACTGGTACTTTCTCCCTCGTCTTCCAGGACGGCACTGTGAGAGAGAAGCAAGTAATCTTCAGGCCTACCTTAGGGTGGGACCACCGTCTGTAAGACCTTCCTACCAAAACTCAGGTCTTGAGGAGACAGTAGTTCGACTCTATAATGTCTGATGAACGTATTCCGGCTGGACCAGGTTGCCGCTCTACAGATCTGTTCTATGGAAGCTCCTGCCCTTTCTGCCCAGGAGGTTGCCAGAGAACGCGTGGAATGAGCCTTAATAACAGGAAGTGGTTTACCTGCCTGTGTGTATGACAAAGAGATAGCCTGCCTAATCCATCTGGAGATGAAGCCTTAGTTGCCTGTTGGCCCTTTTTCTGGCCTGAAAAATTAACTAAAAGGTGAGGGGAAGATCTGAACTCGCTAACCCTCTCTAGGTAAACTAAAAGGCAGCGTCTTACGTCCAGACAATGGAAAGTGGTTTCCTTTTCATTGCTGGGATTTGCGCAAAAAAGAAGGAAGTATAACTTCCTGAGACCTATGGAACCTGGTTGCCACCTTGGGAAGGTACAGAGGATCCTGAGTCAAAATAACCCTATCTTCAAAAACCCGCAGAAAGGGTTCTTTGATAGAAAAAGCATGCAAGTCTCCAACTCTCTTGGCAGACGTGATGGCTAACAAAAAAGTAAATTTAATCGTAAGAAATTTTATAGAAATGCTGTCTATAGGCTCAAATGGTGCCTTAGTCAGCTGTTCCAGGACCAGGGGAAGATCCCATGAGGGGACCCTGGAAATCTGTATAGGAGAGAGTCTGTCCCTGGCTGTCAGGAACCTCTTGATGAGGGGTTCCGCTGAGAGGCTCTTCTCCAAAAAATATGATAAAGCTGCCACCTGGACTCTTAGAGTTCTAGTAGCTAAGCCTAATTCCACGCCATCCTGAAGAAACTCCAGGATGTCGGGAGTCTTGGGAGAAGAGATCCGCTCAGCGGTGCACCAATTCCAAAAGACTGTCCAGACCTTTGTGTAGATGTGTCTGGTGACTTTCTTGTGGCTGGATAGTAGGGTATCTATGACTCTATCCGAGCAGCCCTTCTGTTGCAAGTTCCGCCTTTCAATAGCCATGCCGTCAGGCTGAAGAAACCTGGGTTCGCATGAAAGATCGGCCCTTGCCGCAGGAGATCCGCTCGGAGAGGCAGGGGAAGCGGGGGGGCTAGAGACCAGAGCTTCAGAATGGGAAACCAGGATCTCCGGGGCCACCAAGGAGCGATTAAGATTAATTTCGTCTCCGCGGAGGCCAGCTTTTGTAAGATCCTTGGGATCAGATTCAGTGGGGGAAAAGCGTAAGCCAGACGGAAATTCCAGTCCTGGGCCAGCGCATCCAACCCCCTGGGAACCCCGGTCCCTGGACCAGGGAAAAGAATTTGTTCACCTTTCTGTTTTTCCTGCAGGAAAAAAGATCTATGTCCGGGACCCCCGAACCGTCGACAGAACCAGTCGAAGGTTTTTTGGCATAATTCCCACTCTCCCTGACAAACGGGTTGACGACTCAGAAAGTCGGCCTCCAAATTGGTGGCTCCTTTTATGTGGATTGCCTGAATAGAGGGTACTCTCTGTTCCGCCCAACCCAGGATCTCCAGGGAGAGTTGTCAGGAGGGACTGGGACTTGGTGCCCCCTGTCTGTTGAGAAAGGCGACTGTTGTAGCATTGTCGGAAAGGACCAGGACGTCCTTGTCCTGAATTCTTCCTTCGAACGCCTCACAGATCAGAGCTTCTCCCACTGCCAGTAATTCTCGGTAGTTGGAGGAGGTCCGCCTTTGATGATGATCCCAGGATCCCTGAGCCCGTAGTTCTTGTACATGGGCTCCCCAACCCCAAGCACTGGCGTCCGTAGTGACCTTCAGTGGATCGGTCTGACTCCACGGACGGCCCCTCAAGAGGTTTTGGCGGTGGAGCCACCACTCTAGGGAGTCCTTGACTAGGATCGGGACCCTGACCCGGGAATCGAGAGTGTCCTCCTTTCCGTTCCAGGCGGAGAGGAGGAACCTCTGAAGTGGTCTTGTGTGCAATTGGGCCCAGGGGACCGCTGGAATGCAAGCGGTCATCTGACCCAACAGCTTCATGATCTCTCTGAGGGAGGGATTTTCTGCAGCCACTAAAGACCCGATCGTCGTCACAAGCCTCTGGAACTTCTCTTGGGGAAGAAAAAGTTTCTTCTCTCGGGAATCTATGATAACCCCCAGGTATACCTTCCGCTGTTCCGGTAGAAGGGAGGACTTTTGCTTGTTGATTATCCAACCAAGCGTCTCCAGAGTGGTCATGACGACGGTCAGGTCCGAAAGGAGCTGATCCTGACTTGGGCTGAAAAGCAGGAGATCGTCTAAATAGGGGACGAGGGAGACCCCCTTCAGATGTAGATGAGCCATTACCTCCGCCAGGATCTTCGTAAATACCCTTGGGCTGGAGGCCAGACCAAAAGGGAGGGCAGCAAACTGCCAATGCTGAATTCCCTGTGCGGAGGCGAGGGCAAATCTCAGAAACCTCTGATGTCCCGAAAAAATCGGGACATGCAGGTAGGCGTCCCTCAAATCTATGGTTGCCATAAAGACGCCCTCTAACAAAAGACTCCTGAGGCTGTGAAACTTTCCATCCGGAATCTTTTGTAGAGGAGATGGGAGTTCAGAGGTCTCAGATTGATTATCAGTCTGAACTTGCCGTCCGGCTTGGGAACCACAAAAATGTGGGAGTATACTCCCTGACCTTGTTGGTCTGGCGGGACTGGGATTATGACCCCCTGTTCCGCCAGACTTGTAATATTCTGGGAGAGGCCTACAGCTTTGCTGGAGTCCCTTGGGAGGTGGGTGAGGAGAAAGGCCGGGGGGGGGAGCTCTCTGAACTCTAAGTGGTAACCCTCCCTGATTATCTGCAGGACATGGGGACTCTGGGTTATGTTCTCCCAGGCTGGAAGAAACCTGGCGAGCCTGCCCCCCACCTTCCCGTCACTTGGTGTCCTTTCCGGATGGTTTGGGATTGGCAAAAAGGATCCCCCCCTTTGGTCTATCTTTACCAAAGGACCAACGACGACTGGTGGATTGTCCTTTGTCCGGGGCCGGAATCTTTCTCTGGCTGGGACGAAAGGACCGCTTCCTAGTCTGCCTAGGTTTTGAAGGGAACTTATTCCCCTTCTCAGAAGACCTGGACAAAGCCTGATCTAAGGCTTCCCCAAACAAGAGGGAACCCTTGAAGGGGAGAGCACATAGACGGCGTTTTGAAGCAAGATCACCCCTCCAAGTCTTTAGCCAGACGCCCCTCCTAGAGGCATTAATGAGTGCCCCAGTTTTGGCTGAGGCGCGAATGGTTTCTACCGCTGCGTCTGCCAGGTAGGCCCCACTGCCCCGCTAATAAGTTGGAGGGAATCTCGTATCTCCTTAGTCTTGGAAGAATTGGGGATATGGTCTAGAAGTTTTGAAGTCCAGGCGTCGGCATTTCTTGCCACACAGGCTGAGGCCAATGCAGGACCAAGGGAGGCTGCATTGGCTTCCCAAGCTCTACGGAGAGAAGTGTCGGTACACCTATCCATGGCATCCTTTAGACTGCCTGAGTCCTCAAAGGAAAGGTCTGACTGTTTTGAGACCTGTGCCAAGGAGGCATCAAGCTTAGGGACCCTAAAAAAGGTGTCTACTACCTCCGTTTTAAAGGGACAGCGGCGTTTCCAAGTTTTGAAACTAGGTAAGCTCTTTTCAGGTTCTGCCCACTCCCTGAGGATAATGTCCTTTAGTGACTGATGGACGCGGGATGGTCATGGTTTGAGGTTTTATTAAACCCCTGTACATCCTGTCCTGGGCTGAGACCTGCTCTGCTGGTTCTTGAATGTGCTCTGTAGCATAGATAGCCGCTAAAGACCCTCCATATCATCAGAAGGAAACATATATTTTCCTGTCCTGGTATCCTCCTCCTCCTCCTCTTTCCTCCTCCTCTGCCTGGCTGTCAACCAGGGATTCACTACGTAAGGCTAACTCGGACTCCTCAGAATCCGAGGGGTACATTCTACGAGCCTGTAGTGGTACAAACGGACGAGAGGTTGAAGAGGATTCCTGGGAGGAGGGGCCCGGAACCGGAGAATCAATGTTCTTTCTACTTAGGGAAGATTGAAACTCCTTTAGGTAGATAGCATTTCGGTCTGAACCGAGAGAAATTGCTTCATGATCTGTGAGGTTTCCTTCCCTGTAAGCTTACAGATGCACTTAGAACAAAATGGCTTGTTATGCTCAACTGGTAACTTGTCATTGCAATTGCCACATCTCCTAACACGTTTAGGAGGCTTAGCCACTCTGCTGGCCTCCCCCTGGGCAACAGGGTCTTCACCTAAACATATCAGAGAGAAACATATGCCCATTAGCCTTCACCTCTTAGGATTAGGAGAGGGGGGGGGGGGGGGGAGGACAACAAACCCCCTATGAAAAAGGAAGGACTCACCCTTGGTGGTTTCCTCTGCAGCCATAGGAAAACGACGGTCCTCCTCCATAGTCGCGTGCGCCGAGGAGAGGTCTTCCATGGATACGCTCTGAGACCGCCAGGCCCCTCTATCTCCCTGGCTGCTTTATCGTGTGCCCCGATCGCCTGCAGCGTCTGTCCGGTGGGGGCCGCCACATCTTGCCGCGCGGAGAGCGGAATGACGTCACGGCGCCGTGCGCGTCATCAACAGGCGCCCGGATGCTAATGGCGCCGCTCGGAGCGGCGCCTAACCACCCGCCATGCGGTCCGGCGAACCCCCGGATGGAGCCAGCAGGAAAGGGGAGGCCTTCGTCCAACCTCCAAGGTAGGAACCAGGCGGGGGGAGAGAGGATGTGGCCTCCTTCGGAGCACTGGAGAGCCCTGCCCTCCTAGGAGGCTCCGGCGTCCAGGGGAGTCTGTGACTTCTCCTGTTCTGTTCTCCCTTGGACTACGATGAAGGGGAAACCCCCCGGGGGGTAGCAAGCTACACCGGACCCAACGGCACCCAGTACCTGCGGTCCGGGCTCCGGGGGGGGGACCACCAGCCCCAGGCCTTAGGTCACAAGAAAAAAATAAACGTTTCGCTGAAAGGGAAACACAATCAGAACTGAGGCACACGGGAGGGGTGGGGCCTTTTAAACTTCATTTTTGATTGTGTTTCCTGTCAGGTGAGCCAGTCTACTCTCACAGTGCCGTCCTGGAAGACGAGGGAGAAAAACACAATATTTTTTACTTTTTTCTATAAGCGTATATTGATTGGTTTGTGCAAAAGTTATAGCGGCTACAAAATAGGGGATAGATTTTGGGTGCGCGATATACGCCAATTCCCGCTTCCCTCACTGTGTTTGAAGCCGCCGTCGACCTATACCGAGCGCAGTACACTCGGGTACATTCGGCCAGGCTCGGCTCCCCACGCGGTCATGTCCTGTGCGTCTTGTACGTCCTTTACGCGAGAGCAGCCGAGCGTGCCTGAGCGTTCCCAAGTGTACTGCGCTCGGTATATATCGGCGGAGTGGTTCAAACACAGTGCGGGAAGCGGCTCAGAGACAGCGCGGGAGGACACCACCAAGGCTGCAGACGGACGCCGGACCGGACAAGGCCGCCAGGCAAGACACCGACGAAACCGTTAGTATTTTTTTTTTCTGAAATTTTTCTTCTAGGTTGCGGGTGCGCGCAATACCCCGATAAATATGGTATACCAGTGAACAATGCTATAAAAATGCATTGATTGCTGTATAAATATGACTGGCAGGGAAGGGGTCAACACTAGGGGGCGATCAAGGGGTTAATGTGTTCCCTAGGGAGTGATTCTTACTGTGGGGGGAGGGGACTGACTGGGGGAGGTGACCGATGGGTGTCCCTATATACAAGGAACACACCATCGGTCTCCTCTCCCTGACAGGACGTAGATCTGTGTGTTTACACACACAGATCCACGGTCCTGCTTAATTACTGGGCAATCGCGGGTGCCCAGCGGACATCGTGGCCGCCGGGCACGTGCATCGGTTTTCCAGTGACGCGGGCGGCACTTGAGCCCCTAGTGGCTCAGGAAGGCGCGACATCATATGACGTCCGTCCAGAACAAGAGGATCATTGTCCCATGTCCCACCGTCGTATGACGGAGGGCCGTGGGCTAGTGGTCAAACAAACATTTGGCAAGTGGCTGCATCCTCAAAGCTCCTATTTTGAGCTAGCGCCCACAACTGCTTGTCATCTGAACTTGTTCTGTAATGTTAAAGACAATACTTATGTAATGTATAAAGATAATACATGGAAAAAGGCCATCAAAGCCACACTATAACTAACTAGATCAGCCATTCTAGTAATGTAACTAGAACAGGGTCATTTCTAAAACGTTTTCTACCCTCCCATCTTGTTCTTGGACAATCAACATCTACTGTGAGATTTATTTCATTGCAATTGGATTAGTGTGAATGGGTTACCCATGCGGCTATACTGTAAGTACTGAGGTATGTTCCCGACACCCCTTATAACTAAAGAAACTGCTATGATAGGTGGTGAAGCTGCTTCAATATTACTGGACAAGTCAAATGAATTATGACTGGTTGGGTACTATGGCCTGGATAAATGAGAATATTTGCACACATATAATTATATTTAAAAAGTTTAATGTTTTCGGTATCAAGGCAACAACCGAATACACTCATATCCTGCGATTCTTCTTTCTTTTCCGGTCTAATGGCACTAAAAGTATATGTAAACCCTCACCTTAGAAAACATCCTATTCCGTTTAAAACAGAAATGAAAGTTAAAACATTTGTGTATAGATAATAATAATAAATAAAAAAACATTATAAATACCCTTGTTCCCCCTTTTTTTTATAAGTGATCACATAATCTTTGTTCTCAGCAGTGGCGGCTGCCACCAAACGCAGCCACCGTGCCATCAAAACGCAGCCACCGTGCCATCAAAACGCAGCCACCGTGCCATCAAAACGCAGCCACCGTGCCATCAAAACGCAGCCACCGTGCCATCAAAACGCAGCCACCGTGCCATCAAAACGTAGCCACCGTGCCATCAAAACGTAGCCACCGTGCCATCAAAACGCAGCCACCGTGCCATCAAAACGTAGCCACCGTGCCATCAAAACGTAGCCACCGTGCCATGCCATCAAAGCGCAGCCACTGTGCCATGCCATCAAAGCGCAGCCACTGTGCCATCAATTGTCACCACTGTGCCCCCAATTGTCGCCACTGTGCCCCCACTTGTCGCCACTGTGCCCCCACTTGTCGCCACTGTGCCCCCACTTGTCGCCACTGTGCCCCCACTTGTCACCACTGTGCCCCCACTTGTCGCCACTGTGCCCCCACTTGTCGCCACTGTGCCCCCACTTGTCGCCACTGTGCCCCCACTTGTCGCCACCGTGCCCCCACTTGTCGCCACCGTGCCCAGTACCCCCCCTGGCACTTACCTTTCTGGCTTCTACCGTCCCTCGATGTCCCTCGTCCCACCCTCCATGACGCTTCAGCCGCCTGTCAGTCTTATCCTCGGAGCGCACGGCCGGTATGTCCTGAGGATAAGCTTCAGGAAGCCGACTACAGCCTCAGGGCTGTACTCGGAAAGCCTATCAGAGCCAGCGGCTCTGATTGTCACTTCCCCACAGCCAGTCAGCTGCCGCTATTCAGCTGACCGGCGCTCAATGTC
The DNA here is from genome assembly GCA_029574335.1 of Rana kukunoris. NCBI lineage: Eukaryota > Metazoa > Chordata > Amphibia > Anura > Ranidae > Rana > Rana kukunoris. The sequence continues at coordinate 27,747 of JAJQKJ010002412.1, forward strand.
CGGTCAGCTGAATAGTGGGCGGCGGCAGCGGCGAAAATATACAGATTCATACAGTGTATGAATCTGTATATTTTACTGACTGTGAGCGATCCAGAGGGGGCGGGCTCCGGCGTCCCTATGGACGCACCGCCACTGGTTCTCAGCTGCATAAGAACTGGGGAGAGGAGAAACAGCAGGACACTAGTCTTCCCAGTGAATGGCTGTGCAGGGGGCATTTTAAGAAACATCTGATCATTGGAGGAGAGCAAGCTCAGTTCCCAGCACAGCCAAAGTACTGACCACATGGTGCTCTCATGCCTAGTGTGGTCAGTTTTTAACAGGAAAGCAGAAGGACTGGCAGGAATACCAGGTATTTCACACAAAGAAAGCAATGCAAATAAAACAGGACACTATTTCATACATGCATATATACATACATACATACAAGTACATGGTACAGCAGGCATACACACTAGACTACTAAACGTATTGAGACACCTGCCTTTCACGCACTTGAACGTTAATGGCATCCCAGTCTAAAGGCCCATACACACGGTCTGACTTTTTGCCAACAAACTTCAAAATGAGCAAGTTTTCAAAAAAAAACAACAACGTGTGTACACTCCATCGGACAAAACTTTTTTGGTTTTCATCGGACAAAACGTCGCTTTGCAAACGGACAAATTTTTCGGCAACAAAAGTCCTATTGTGTACAGAAATCCATCGGCCTTGTGTCTGAAGTGCAAACACGCATGCCCAGAACCAATGTTAAATTCAACCAACAATATCAGAAGTTGACCAAAGGGTGGCGGTAAAGAGCAGAAAAAACACGTGATGTTGGGAAAGTTTGCAGAAAGGTCCTGCCGTGTGTATGCTATGGGTGTGCCCGGCCAACTCCCTTCGGACAAAAATCCATGGAAAAGTTTGTTTGAAGTCCGATCGTGTGTACGAGGCTTTAGTCTGTGGAGTTCAATATTAAGTTGGCCCTGCCAGGAAGGCTGTCCACAAGGTTTAGGAGTGTGTCTATGGGAATGTTTGACCATTCTTCCAGAAGCACATTGGTAAAGGTCAGGCACTGATGTTGGATGAAAAGGCCTGGCTCACAGTCTTCACTCTAATTCATCCCAAAGGTGTTCTATCAGATTGAGGTCAGGACTCTGTGCAGGCCAGTCAAGTTCCTCCACCCCAAACCCGCTCATCCACATCTTTATGTTGTAACAGGAAACTGTTTCCACGAAGTTGGAAGCATGAAATTGTGCAAAATGTCTTGGTATGCTGATGCCTTAAGAGTTCCCTTCACTGGAACTAAGGGGCCTATCCAAACCCCCGAAAAACAACCCCACACCATACTCCCCCCTCCAACCAAGGATTTGGACCAGTGCACAAAGCAAGCTCCATAAAGATGAGTGAGTTTGGGGTGGAGGAACTTGACTGGCCTGCACAGAGTCCTGACCTCAACCCAAGCCCGAGGGAGGCCTTCTCATCCAACATCAGTGCCTGACCTCACAAATGCGATTCTGGAAGAATGGTCAAACATTCCCATAGACATAAACCTTGTGGACAGCCTTCCCAGAAGAGTTGAAGCTGTTATAGATGCAAAGGGTGGGCCAACTCAATATTGAACCCTATGGACTAAGACTTGGATGCCATTAAAGTTTGTGTGCGTGTAAAGGCAGGTGTCCCAATACTTTTGGTAATACAGTGTATATCAGGAATATGAAATGTTGGTTTACATACTCTTTAGTACCCACAAGAGCTCTCTCTTTTGCCAGGTCTATCAACTCCCTCAAGGCTTCATTGCCTTCTCTGCCCATTAACCATGCCACACCCTTTATAGCCAATTGGGGAACTGCTCCTCTTGTGTTCCAACCTGCAACTGTTCACTCCTCAATATAATATAGCGCCCAATGTCTTATATAAAGCACTGTGACAGTCCCTCTCTTCTCATAGGACTCATGTGAACAGCAAAACATCAAAAATGATGCAGCTGGCACACAAACCCCCTTTGCCATTAACTAAGAAAGACCAACAATAATGAAGTCACTAAGCACCATGGTCACTCTGTAAGAACAACCCAAGTACACGTGTTGCCCAACTGGAAATTGCTGATCTTGGTAAACAATGACCCTTGTAGAGATGATGTGCTGTAACCTCTAGCAACCAATCAGTGAGCAGTATTACTGTACAGTAATCTCTAGCAACCAATCAACAAAAAGAAATCATGTGCTGTAACCTCTAGCAACTAATCAGTGAGCTGTAATGTGTGCTGTAACCTCTAGCAATCAGTCAGCAGGGGCAGACTGACAACTCATGGGGCCCCCGGGCAATAGGAGATTATGGGGCCCCCGGGCAATAGGAGATTATGGGGCCCCCGGGCAATAGGAGATTATGGGGCCCCCGGGCAATAGGAGATTATGGGGCCCCCGGGCAATAGGAGATTATGGGGCCCCCGGGCAATAGGAGATTATGGGGCCCCCGGGCAATAGGAGATTATGGGGCCCCCGGGCAATAGGAGATTATGGGGCCCCCGGGCAATAGGAGATTATGGGGCCCCCGGGCAATAGGAGATTATGGGGCCCCCGGGCAATAGGAGATTATGGGGCCCCCGGGCAATAGGAGATTATGGGGCCCCCGGGCAATAGGAGATTATGGGGCCCCCGGGCAATAGGAGATTATGGGGCCCCCGGGCAATAGGAGATTATGGGGACCCCAGGCAATAGAAGATTATGGGACCCCCGGGCAATAGGAGATAATGGGGCCCTGGGCAATATGAGATTATGGGGGCCCCCAGGCAATAGATTATAGGACCACACAGTATATACATACAGTATACATACACAGACACACAATATACACACAAGTATACATACACACAGAAGACACATACACACACTAAAAGGGTACTGGAGAGGCGGGGCAGGTATAATCTTGTTTTTTTTAAACACAGATTTTGACATACTGTCCCTGGTTTTACTGAGGCTGGCAACCCCCAATGGGACCCCCTAGTGGCATTGGGCCCTCGAGCAGTGCCCAGGGGGCCTGAATGGTCAGTCTGCTCCTGCCAGTCAGTAAGTGGTAGTAATGATATGCTGTAACCTCTGGCAACCAATCGCAATCACTGCCTGATCTGATACAGTAAACAGATTTTAAGTCTAGCTGATATTTATTGTATGTCTCAGAGCAGGTGGAGAGCAAAATTGCATGGGGGGGATTTTTTTTGCCCAGGGTCCAATCAACATTAAAGACGGCCCTGAGTGTTTCCCTGTTTTCCATTTCAGGGATGAATCAGGGCCCAATCTTTGCCTGAATTCGGCCCTAAAACGGAGCCAAAGACGCACAGAACTCCTGTGCATGCCGCTCTGCAGCCGCCCCGGAGCTGTGTGAGCCGGCACCATAGAGAGACCGTCACAATCTCCCGTCATGCGAATTGGATGCAGAGAAATCCACATCCAATTCGCAATGGTGTGAACCCAGCCTCAAAGTTATTGAAAATCACTTCTTCACTTTCCAGGGAATTTATGGAGGGAGCTGCCCTGGAACCTGCATATACAGTGTGTGCATTTTACAAGTACGGCATATTATGGGAAGCCGAGCCAAGATCTGGCCATTTAAATATTCCACAAATCTCTTACAGCCCTACAATTGTTCTGTCCGATGTTCTAAGTAATACAGCCTGCAGAAACCAGAGGGCATCTTTCCCTCATCTCATCAGAGAGAGTGGTTGCTATGGGTTACTGCGCTATTCACGGTATTATTCATGCATTATGCCACAAACCAGTTCGTCTAGGACATTAAAGCCCTGTACACACGATCGGATATCTGATGGAATCTAAGCCGACTTTCATCAGTTTTGCCTACACACCATCAGTCAAAAATCTGATTGTGTCCAAATGCGGTGACAGACAACACTACGACAAGCTGAAAAAAAATTAAGTTCAATGCTTCCGAGCATGCGTGGATTTTTGTCCGATGGATTTCCATACAGACGATTGGATTTTTCTATCGTTTTTTTATCCATAGGAACATTTTAAAACATGTTCTATTTTTTTACACCGATGGAAATAAAACCGATGGAGCCCACACACGATGAAAACAGTCTATCGGTCTGTTTTTAACAGACAAACTGATCGTGTGTACAGGGCTTAACTACTTGACGACCTGCCACCAGCGTTTTAAGGGGCCGTAGCTCTACGTCGACTCTCTCGCAGGCCACTAGGGGGCGCCCCCGAGTCCCGTACGCGTGCCCGACAGGCGCAATTGCCGCCGGGCACCCGCGATCGCTCGTTACAGAGCGGGGAACAGGAGCTATGTGAGTAAACACAAAGCTCCCGGTCCTGTCAGGGGGGGAAACGCTGATCTTCTGGTCATACAATGTATGAATGGAAGATCAGTGATTTCCCCCAGTCAGTCCCACCCCCACCCCCCATACAGTTAGAACACACCCAGGAACATGCTTTTAACCCCTTCCCCACCCCCTAGTGTTAACCCCTTCACTGCCAGTGGCACTTTTATCGTAATCTTGCACTGATCGCTATAAAAATGCCAATGGTCCCGAAAATGTGTCAAAAGTGTCCGCCATAATGTCGCAGTACCAAAAAAAAAAATCGCTGATCGCTGCCATTAGAAGTAAAAAAATATATTAATAAAAATGCCATAAAAATACCCCCTATTTTGTAAACGCTATAACTTTTGGGCAAACGCTTATTGCGATTTTTTTTTACAAAAAATATGTAGACGAATACGTATCGGCCTAAACTGAGGAAAAAATATGTTTTTTTTTTTTTATATATTTTTGGGGATATTTATTACAGCAAAAAGTAAAAAAAATATGTTTTTTTCAAAATAGTCGCTCTATTTTTGTTTATAGCACAAAAACTAAAAACCGCAGAGGTGATCAAATACCACCAAAAGAAATCTCTATTTGTGGGAAAAAAAGGACGCCAATTTTGTTTGGGAGCAACGTCACACGACCGCACAATTGTCAGTTAAAGTGACGCAGTGCCGAATCGCAAAAAGTGCTCTGGTCTTTGGGCAGCAATATGGTCCGGGGGTTAAGTGGTTAAGACAACCTCCGTATGTCTTGATGTTAAACTGCAAGACTTAAAGCAGTATTAAACCCCAAAATAAAACATTTACTATATTGCAGCTTAACAGTTCTCAGCTGTGATGGCTGCGTCAGTTTTATTTTTTAGGCTTTCTTTCCTTTGTTTTCACCTGCCGATCCAGCCAGTAATCTGTTGTTTTTCAACAGAACCAGCTATCCTGCAGATGTAGCAGTTAGAGGGTTGAGACAAACCATATAACACTGACAGGGGTGTTTACAATGGTCAGCTTGTATTTATGTAAAACTTTTACGCCTAAAAAGGGAAGAAAAATGTTTGCTGTAACTGCCGCGTTAGATGGACTAGCATATTTAAATACACAAACAAATTAAAGCCAACACGCCAGCTAACACCCCCCTCCCCCCCTCCACCAGATTAACAATGCGAAGACCCCCATACACACCAATAGATTTTCTACAGATTTTTGTCTTCAGATTTACCAAAAACATGTAGTGCAAGAGCCTGCCTGATTCCATACGGATTGAAACCGTTAAGATTTGCCCTCATATTATATGGTTTTGGTAAATCTGAAGACAAAAATCTGCAGAAACTAATAGTGTGTATGGGGCGTTAGACAGGTTTTCTTTAACCGCTTGCCGACCCGGCGCACGCAGATATACGTCTGCAGAATGGCGCGGGTACCCTGGACTCGATCACCGCGGGCATACCTACGATCGTCTCACAGAGAGATAGAACGAGGAGATGTTAGCGTAAACACAACATCTCCCCGTTCTGACTAGTGACACTGTCACTGATCGTGGTCCCTGTCATCGGTCACAGCAAGTCCCAAGTCGCATCCCCTGACAGTAAGAGGCCGCCTTAACCCCTTCACTGCCAGTGTCATTTTCACAGTAATCAATGCATTTTTATAGCACTGATCGCTGTAAAAATGACAATGGTCCCAAAAAAGTGTCAAAAGCGTTTGATGTGTCCGCCATAATGTCGCAGTCACAATAAAAATCGCTGATCGCCGCTGTTGCTAGTAAAAAAAAAAGGAAATATTAATAAAAAATGCTATAAAACTATCCTCTATTTTGTAGACGCTATAACTTTTGCGCAAACCAATTAATAAATGCTTATTGTGTGTGTTTTTTTACCAAAAATATGTAGAAGAATAGGTATTGCCCTAAACCAGGGGTGCTCAACCTTTTGAAGCACAAGGGCCACTTAAGCGATTTGGTAACCGGTCGCGGGCCGTAATAAACAGGGCAGGCGGATGGCAGATCCATGTCTGCTCTGCATATGCAGCGGGACACGGACACCGCCCACTATACTTCACTACACTAACCTGCAGGTGTACTGCTCTGCATCTGCAGATCAGTTTGAAAGCAGCCCAGTAATCACTGCAGAACAGATATGCCCATATATACACTGTGATTTTAGTAATAAACTGACCTTTAATAACAGTACTCTATTCCATCCCAGAGCAGGAGGTCGCGGGCTACATCAGAGGGCTCCGCGGGCCACATGTGGCCCCGGGGCCACTGGTTGGGCACCCCTGCCCTAAACTGAGGTAAGAAATCGTTTTTTTATATATTTTTTTGGGGATATTCATTATCGCAAAAAGTAAAAAATAGAATTTTTTTCAAAATTGTCGCTCTATTTTTGTTTATAGCGCAAAAAATAAAAACCGCAGAGGTGATCAAATACCACCAAAAGAAATCTCTTTTTTTGCGCAAACCAGTCGATAAACGCTTATTGCCATTTATTTTAATCAAAAATATGTAGAAAAAAAATGCATCGGCCTAAACTGAGGAAAAAAAAAGTTTTTATATATTTTTTGGGGATATATATATACCGTATTTATCGGCGTATAACACGCCCCCTAACTTTAAGAGGAAAGTTTCAGGGAAAAAACTTCCACAGCCCCTTGCGTATAACAAGCAGGCACAGTTTACCCTCTATTTTCAGGGTAAAAAAGTGAGCGTTATACGCCAATAAATACAGTAATATAGAATTTTTTTCAAAATTGTCGCTCTATTTTTTTTTATAGCGCAAAAAATAAACACCGCGGAGGTGATTAAATACCACCAAACTAAAGCTCTAATTGTGGGGAAAAAAGGAAGTCAATTTTGTTCAGGAGCCATGCAGCACGACCGCGCAATTGTCAGTTAAAGTGACGCAGTGCCGCAAAAAGTGGCCCAGTCATTTAGCTACAAAGTGTTCTGGGGCTTAAGTGGTTAATATCCAACAAATAGGTAACTCATATCAAGTCACACATACAATAAGCCAACAGAAATGGTGATATTATCCATACTGCATATATAATAGATAGGACACCTTGCTAGCACTGTGTGAAGATATCCCATACCCCCCTCCCCAGCATCCCATCCATCCAGCCATCCATCCATCCCCAACTCACAGGTTGCTACTGGCTGCTTGTTTCTGTCTCCAGGATGCAAAGTACTGAGTGAGAAGTGAGAAGGATGGGGAGATAAAAGTCTCTCTGTAGCTCTGCATGTGAATTGGGGGAGTTTCATCCCACCTCCCCCCCCTCCCCCCCAGGCCCTGATCTTCCCAACTCCTTATTAGGGGAAGGTCTCACTGATCTGCAAACGTTGGGATCTCAAGACATTCTCTGGATACCTAAAGGATGCGGGAAAGTGGAAGTGTTTGTGACTCACTGGGAAGGGGGGAAATCTCCCTCCAGCAAATCCTTTTATAGACTCAAGTCGGGGGCAAAAGATTTCATATAAACCCTTCACACTTTCTGGGGGCTGCGGAGGATCTCAGTGACGCAATGCAAGAGACAGTTAACCATTTGATATTTCCATGTATTCCCCAAAGATTGATGTTTTATGTCGGAGATGGGCTCTATTAGGCAAACTTTACACAGAGATGAGTATTTAGATGCCCCGAAGCCCTCTGGCAGACTTTTAATAAGTTCATGGAAATACATCCAGTTTCCAGGTCTCTCTAGTGTTAGGAACAGCCACAGGCTATAGAGACTTTACCCTGGACTAGAAATGTACTTTTGTATTGCTCCTCGCATCCTTTTTTACTTATTATGTTTTTTCTTTTTTTATTATTATTTAAATTCAAATTATTTATTTAATTCAAAATATTAAAATTCAAGGTAAAGAGCAAAAGTCGGGGCTGTTTAACCTGCCCCAGTCCCAGTCCTAAAAATAAAATTGCTCAGCCTGGCCGGGCAGGAGACCTGATTTTCCTCCGTTGCTGTTTAGGAACATTTACATTCTCCCAGCCTGTGATTGGACAGTGAATGGAGTAGCTCATTTCTGTAACTCTAATTTTTCCTCCTTCCTACGTGTTTCGTGCTAATGCATGAGCACTGCAATAATTTGTGCTGCTTCTCTCTCTTCCAGATTGAGCTCTGCTGTAAAGTTATTGCAAGTGAAATCCAGGTACTTACACTGCTACAGTATTGAACACAGAGCTACATTATTGTTTGTATTATATATTTATTTGCCTGTGGTTCAGCTTTAAAGCTGGCAAAGTGTAGGCATCATGTACACTAGCCTACATTTACCATTACTACGGGAGAACACAAAATGTGGCAAAAATCGCAGTGCGGTTTTGAGTTCTCTCATGGACAGCGGTCAAAATGTTCCTAAAATGAATGCTATATTTCCACATTCAGGAGAGGGAGGTTAAAAAGCCCACCTAAAACATGGCAGCTCCTAAACTCTAAAGCCTCGACGTGGATGAGCAAGTTTGGGGTGGAGGAACTTGACTGGCCTGCACAGAGTCCTGACCTCAATCTGATACAACACCTTTGGGAAGAATTAAAGCGGAGACTGTGAGCCAGGCCTTCTCACCCAACATCAGTGCCTGACCTCACCAATGCGCTTCTGGAAGAAGAGTCAAACATTCCCATAGACACACTAAACCTTGTGGACAGCCTTCCTAGAGTTGAAGCTGCAAAGGCAGGGCCAACTTAATATTGAACTCCACAGACTAAAGCCTCGTACACACGATCGGACTCCAAAGAAACTTTTCCGTGGATTTTTTTCCGAAGGGAGTTGGCCGGACACACCAATAGTATACACACGGCAGGACTTTTCTGCAAACTTTACCAACAATACGTGTTTTTTCTGCTCTTTACCGCCACCCTTTGGTCAACTTCTGCTATTGTTGGTTGATTTTAGCATTGGTTCTGAGCATGCATATTTGTACTTTGGACAAAAGTCAGATGGACTTCTGTACACACGATAGAACTTTGCACCGTAGGACTTTTGTTGCCAAAAAGTTTGTCCTTTTGCAGAGCGAACTTTTGTCCAATAAAAACCGAAAAGGTTTGTCCGATGGAGCGTACACACGGTAGGATTTTTTTGAAAACGTGCTCATTTTGAAGTTTGTTGTCAAAAAGTCCAACCATGTCGGACTAAATGTAAATTGGCACATAGGGGGTTATTTACGAAAAGCAAATCCAGTTTGCACTGAAAATGCACTTGGAAGTGCCGTGGCTGTAGATCCGAGGGGGACATGCAAGGAAAAAAGAAATTGCATTTTAGCTTGCACATGATTAAATGATAAATTCAGCAGAGCTTCCCCTCAGATATCCAGCAATCTACAGTGACTGCACTTACAAGTGCACTTGTAGTGCAAAGTGGATTTGCCTTTTGTAAATAACCCCCATAGATTTGCACTGCTCTTGCGAGATGCGTGGGGCTACCATTCATTCCAAATGGCACTCCCACGCATCGCAGCCCGCAGCATTATCGTGGGTTCAGGAACCCTGTGGCCGCATTTCTCAAAAGATGCATGCACCTTTTTTCTGTGGTTCACGTGGCACAGCAGCCCATTCAAATGAATGGGCTACCTTGCCCAAGCAAGCATGGCTGCATGACCCCCACGAGTGTGAACCGAACCTTATGGAGTTACATAGTAGGCGAAGTTGAAAAAAGACACAAGTCTATCAAGTCAAACCTATGTGTGTGATTATTTGTCAGTATTACATTGTATATCCCTGTATGTTGTGGTCGTTCAGATGCTTATCTAAGTTTTTTTTTGGAACTATCGATGCTCCCTGCTGAGACCACCGCCTGTGGAAGAGAATTCCACATCCTTGCAGCTCTTACAGTAAAGCACCCTCTATGCAGTTTAAGGTTAAACCTCTATTCTTATCATTTTAATGTTGGGCCACGTGTCTTTTTAAACTCCCTTCCGCAAAAAAGTTTTATCCCTGTTGTGGGGTCACCAGTATGGTATTTGTACATTTAAATCATATCTCCTCTCAAGTGTCGCTTCTCCAGAGAGAATAAGTTCAGTGCTCGCAAGCTTTCCTCATAACTAATATCCTCAAGACCATGTATTAGCTTTGTTGCCCTTCTTTATACTCTCTCCATTTCCAGTACATCCTTCCTGAGGACTGGTGCCCAGAACTGGACGGCATACTCCAGGTGCGGCCGGACCAGAGTCTTGTAGAGTGGGAGAATTATCGCTTTATCTCTGGAGTTAATCCCCTTTTTAATGCATGCCAATATTCTGTTTGCTTTGTTAGCAGCCATTGCTGAGCCTGTCATCTACTAGGACCCCCAGGTCCTTTTCCATCCTAGATTCCCCCAGAGGTTCTCCCCCAATGTATAGAGCTGAGTTTAGGAGCTTTGGCAAGGGGAAAAAACAAATAAAACAAAACAAAAGCTCTTAAATTTAAAGAGGGGGTTCACCCTTAAAAACCACTTTCTCCCATCCCATTCAGCATACTGGCGTCAGCGCCAGTATACTGTCTTCTTTTTTTTTTTAATCGATGTACTTACCTCTTAATAGATAATTAAATTTTCGTCCTACCGCGGGGTATGGCGCCGCTATATAGCGTCACGCCTTCCGAAAACAGCCGACTAGCACTCGGCTGTTCTCGGCGCTATACGGCGCCTGAGCACAGACCCAGGAGCTGACTGCGCAGGCGCCGTATATAGCCGCGTCACGCCCTCCGAAAAAAGCCGAAATAGGACTCAGCTGTATACGGCGCCTGCGCAGTCAGCTCCTGGGTCTGTGCGTAGGCGCCGAGAACAGCCAAGTGCTAGTCGGCTGTTTTCGGAAGGCGTGACGCGATATAGCGGCGCCATACACCGCGGTAGGACGAAAATTAAATTATCTATTAAGAGGTAAGTACATCGACGCCAGTATGCTGGATGGGATGGGAGAAAGTGGTTTTAAGGGTGAACCCCCTCTTTAAGTTTAGCAGCCGTCAGTGTAGGAAGCCTTATTGTCTCTTAGACTAGGATAGTGATATCCCTTTATAGACCACCTCAGGGGTGGACTGACCATAGTGGCACTCAGGCACTGCCAGAGAGCCCCGTGACACTAGGGGGCCCCATTAGGGTTGCAAGGCCAAGTAAATTCAGAGAAAGTATTTAAAAATCAGATTTTTTTTTTTTTTTTACATCTGTCCCTGATATGTCTGAAAACAACATGCTTTTGATGTGAAATTCCTCCGATTTGAGCTGTCCCGCCTCTGCACTGCCTCCTGGCGTGGTGGCCATCTGTAAGCCCGGGGGCCCCATTAGTTGTCAGTCCGCCCCTGGGACCACCTTACATGTAGACTTCATGAGCAAAGACATGTTTGTATGTATTTTCAGATACCTACCATGGTCAACATGAAGTGCTGTTAACATATTACTCTTAGGTCCCTTTCACACGGATGCCTCTACTTGGCAGACTTTGCTTGCTCAGCGGGGGATCGCTCTACTGATCCCCACTGAGAAGACAGATGACAGGTCCGTCTCTGTTCACTGTACAGAGTGGCGACGGACACAGTCCTGCTCTCCCCTATGGGGAAATCAGGTGAAAACGGACCACCTGACCAGTTTCATCTGATCTGCCAGACAAATGGTAAATAGGATCACCATTCTTCTGGATTTGGCAGACAGGATCGGATTGGACATTTTTTTTTTTTTTAAAGAAACCCCACTGTCCTATTCGTGTAGAGTTGAGAGGGGGGGGGGGACTACACAATGAGGGTGAAGGTCCACTTTAAAACCTGGTAGTCAAGTCCTTCTGCCTTTCCATCGTCACCTATTAATTTTTAGCTAACCGCTGTCCATCCTGGTGCTCACTGCAACTTCTTTCCGCCCCTGGTTCTACTATTTCACTTTTAGGCTGTTTAAGAACTCTATATTGTAATTTTCAGTACTTTCTTCGGCCAAATGTTACGGCCCCTTCTAAGCTAAAATATAGATTAAAAAAAATATTCTCCTTGCTGTCATATACTCTTATCTAAAAGTTTACTTAAAAATGTTGTCACAAAAAAAGTCAGGAAAAAATACTCCTCCACCCAAAAGGTGTCCATAATAAAGAGAAGTGTACCGCTCCATAAAACAAATAATCCCCGTTGCTTCCGTCCCAATCAAACCAAGAGGGTGCTGGCTGTGCACAATTAGCATGGGATGAAGGAAAAAATCCTGGATCGCCGCATCCTCGGAAAACGATGTCTTTATTTAAGCATAAAAATACAGCAATTTTTTTGTGTATGAATCCGACAAGAGAAATTGGAAGAAAAGTATGAGTCTTTTTTTTTTTTAACCAGTTTTATAAAATGCTAAAGGAGCATCAGATCAACAGAGCCCAGTCTGACCAAGAATGATCATTTAAAGCTGAACTCTAGGCAGATGTAATATGGACATAAAAGCAGCCCTCAAAAATTGCACTCGCCTGCTCGCATTTTGTGAGTGAATTTTGAGGGCTGGCTAGTGTGGGCTGCCTAGGAGCGGGGGCGATCGTGGGGGAAGAGAGAGGAGAGGAGAGCAGCTGTCGCTGGGTTAATCACCCAGGATTGGACGGGTGATCTGTCTATCGAAGTTCCGGGAAAAGGGGGAGGGGCTGTATATGACGGCACATGGCCGAGAACACACAGCTATTGAAATGAAAGCTGGTATGTTCCCGGCATGGTGATCAATCCAGCGGAGCAGTGATGGCTTTATCTTTACCTAGTATACAGGTATTCCATTCTGGACCTACACAAGTCTGCATTAGGGGACACAAGACTGCATTTAGAGGGACAAGGCTGCATTTAGAGACAGATGGCTGCAATTGAGAACACAAGGCTGAATTTGGGGATACATGGCTGCATTGGGGACACAATTAGGTACAGAAGGCTGCATTGGGGACACATGGCTGCATTAGTGGACACGGGCAGGCTGCATTTTTGGCCATTTTTGTTAATATTTTTATAACTTAATTCTGCATAAAACATTTAAGTGTCATTTCATGAGATAATTTATGAGGGTGTGTTTAGGGGCGAGGCAAGGTAGGGATTGGGCAGGGCAACTGGTGGAGAGTAACCCTTGAGGTCTGGCTAGTAGCTCAGGATTTAAAATTTTGAGCCCTGATAATAGTGTAGTTCTGTAAATCATTATTACATGTTTTCTTAAAATGCAAGAAATGTTAATACCTGAACTGACCTGGTATCAGCTTCTTGCATGCTCTTGTACAGGAGGACTAGAGCGTGAAAGCCGGAGGCTGACCAAGGAGCCAATCGGTTAGAGTGCCGACAACAATCTTGATGGGAAGAGAAAGCAGAGCGATAGAAAGGTTCATCACGGTGTTGCTTTTAATGTGCAGTAGGCAACAGGCTGAGGCGATTAACCTCATTAGGACCAGCCTATACATATATGGTCGGTCCACTCCTCTATTGTTCCATTGGACATTCTGGTACATCACTGGGAACTGAGCTCCTGTGCATCTCCACACGTGCACAGTCCTGTGATTGTGCCGTTATTGGACACAGAAGCTCACAGACAAAAGCTGAATGGGAGTGGCTCTGTACCACGTGAGCAATCATGGCATCATAAAATGTAAGCACAGGTTGCAGCTAGTAGCCATGTTTACTGGTCAGTGATCAGGAAGCACTAACATGCCAACCACCATGTGAGAGGAAAGCCTCCTGACCACCAGCCATTGCCAATACAATACAGTACTGTGCCAACATTATTAAAATCCCCCTACTGTCATTCACCCAACTTGTGTATATGTAAGCTCAACTCTGTCTCTGATCTGACCTGTATATTAACTTCTCACCCACCTTATCCTGAACATCTGTACATTTACCCCTTTAACTGTATGTAATCTCTACCACTTCCCCTATGTATGATTTGCAAATTTAAAGTACATAGTGCCCCATTACCAAGTGTCATGTTTTACCTCCTTCAATACTGGCATGTTTCTAAATTGCAGGAAAAAAAATCACGGAACTGAAAGTAAGGGAATCTTTTTTTTAAATTTGCTTTATTTTTTTTCTCTCTATATAGTAAAAAAAAAAAAAAAAAAAACTGATTATTAAATACCATCAAAAAAAGCTCAATCTGTCCCAAAAAAATGATATAAAACTCATTTGGATAGCGTTGGATGACCGAGGCATTGTCAGCCAACTAATCACAGCATTGGACAATAAAAAACAGCCTGGTAATAATGAAAGGGGTGACTTGTGTCGGCTGGTTAACTACTTGCCGACCGCCCGCCGTCATATTACTGCGGGACGGTGGCTCTGTCTCGCGGGAGCACGTAGCTCTATGTCCTCTCTTTTTCGGCCACTAGGGGGCGCGTGCACGCCGCCGAGTCCATGTACAATGTATGAACAGAAGATCAGCGATTTCCCCTAGTGAGTCCACCCCCCCATACAGTTAGAACACAAACAGGAACACACTTAACCCCTTCCCCGCCCCCTAGTGTTAACCCCTTCACTGCCAATGGCATTTTTATAGCATTGATCGCTATAAAAATGCCAATGGTCCCAAAAATGTGTCAAAAGTGTCTGATGTGTCCGCCATAATATCGCAGTACCGAAAAAAAACGCTGATCACCGCCATTACTAGTAAAAAAAATATATTAATAAAAATGCCATAAAACTACCCCCTTTTTTGTAAACGCTATAATCAATCAAACAATCAATAAACGCTAATTGCGATTTTTTTTTTATGGAAAATATGTAGAATACGTATCGGCCTAAACTGAGGAAAAAAAATGTTTTTTTATATCTTTTTTGGGGATATTTATTATAGCAAAATGTCAAAAATATTGCATTTTTTTCAAAATTGTCACTCTATTTTTGTTTATAGCGCAAAAAATAAAAACCGCAGAGATGATCAAATACCACCAAAAGAAAGCTCTATTTGTGGGAAAAAAAGGACAGCAATTTTGTTTGGGAGCCACGTCGCACGATCGCGCAATTGTCAGTTAAAGTGACGCAGTGCCGAATCACAAAAAGTGCTCTGGTCTTTGGACAGCAATATGGTCCGGGGCTAAAGTGGTTAAAGAACCAAATCAGGGCCAAGAAAACAGTTGTGGGTTATCAGAGAATGAACTGAAAATATTTTAATCTTTTTGGTGTGTTTTTTAATGTCCTTTATACAAAGTCTTTATCAGCATTTTTACCTCGTGCACACAAGAAATATAAGAACATATTCCTGATGTAAATGTTAGCAGCAAGTGCTGTGCTGTTTCAGAGCTGGCCGGCCTTTCATTATTTGACATTTCCCAGGATGACAATGTAATTTAGGCTTGTCTGCACAATGTAACCAACATCCACGTCTGTGATGGTATCCATAATATACATTACACGGTGCAAGTTCCTCCCTCCATATTAAGAAGAGATCCTCTTGTTTATACTTCTGTCTAGAACTTATCCTAGGGCAGTGCAATGCAAGTGCTTCTTTTTTGCAGGAGGGTAAAAAAAATAAAAAATAAAACAAACATATATGAGTTCAGACATTGTAAACAAATGTTAAAAAAATGTATTTTTTTAATTTAAATTTGAGTTCAATAGGTGGTATTATACACAATGCAATCAATATGCCACAATTCCATCCAGTAGTGCTATCCTTTGACACCAAGCTGTACCTGTTTTATACAGGCGGTAGCATCCTTGTTGCCATTCCCCTGAACAACATTAATTGAGCAGGTCAAGGAGGAGAGGCATGAAAGACACAAGGAGGGAGCAGTGCCCCGCTGAATGTCAGCACACCAGCCAACTGGCATCACTTACTGAACAACTGAAATATAGGTTGTGGACGGAGCTCTCTTTTATATCTGACATATCTGTACTATATACCTTTGTATGTGTATACATATACAAATATATGAATATACAAACGATCTTACTAAACCTTAACATTTCAACTGTGCATAGGAGTTCACAAGTGATTTGGCTGGTTGTGTGCCCATTTGGAGAGGCATGCCTTCCAGATAAAGCTGGCCCCACACCATAGATTTGGTCAGTTATGGAAGGGCAATTAGACAATAACTTTGTACTGTAACGGTCTACCTGACTGAACATAAATGTATTGTTTAGGTAGACCAGCCACCATATAGCTATGGTTCAGTATTGCTGATCTCACAGATCAAATCTAAGGAAACTGACTGGTGCAACTCTCTACTTAGAAGTAAGTAATGAAGGTAACAGTGTAGCTGCTTGTGGTTAGCATCAAAACCTGCTTGCGGATACCTTTCTAGTGCGCAAAATCCTCCCAATCTACTAATCCAGCACCTCAAAATACCAGATACCTTTAGGTATGGGGCACTACTATAACATAACTGTTCAGCCAATTTCTTGGGGGACATGTTTACCAATATACAAATACTGACTTTGAGAAAGTCAGATGTGGAGTGTTGGGTCAACTGGGGTCTAGAATGATAGGAGCAGGCACTATGATCATCTATAAACTGCAGTTACTTTCAACACTTCGTTCTAAGTAGAAAGCCACTTTAAGGCAGGCTTGATAATTAGGCAGTCATGATTGCAGCGTGGTGCTGTTTTGCTTCCACTTTCATTCTATTGGTTTGCACTTTATTTAAATTGACTGCTAGCTCACCATCTGCTTTAGCATTAATCAGACTAGTATCAATGTAGCAAACACCACATCAAATCAAGAAAGCTAGGCCCACAGTAAACTCAATTTGGCAACAGGAGAGCTGAAATGGCACCTTGTGGCCAATGTGGGGCCATACAGTGCAGACAGGAATGGCCTGGAAGTCCTCTCATAAATGAAAGCAGCACAAGCTCGTGGCACATCTACCCTCGGAGTTGCATTTCTCCTTCAGCCAGATGCCTTCCTTTAAAAAAGTCTTCTCCTGGTCTGTGACACCCTGTGTGTTACTACATGGAGGCGACTGCTGAAATCCAGTGTTCTTCATGACTACTCTGGAAAGTCTTTCTGTGCCCATCTCAGAACGCATAAATTTTGTCTCTTTCCACTTCATCCAGATCATCATCCAGATACAACAGAACCTGTGAAGAGACGTTGTAGTTGTCAAAAGAAATATTTATAAAACAGGTTTATAACAGACATAAATACTATTATTGCAAAAAAACTATTTTCATACTAAATACTGTAACTAAAAATGTGGGGTTACAGTTATGTATATGACATTAAAGTGCAGCTGTGCCCAGACAACGGGCATTAAACCATTTACCGTATTTATCGGTGTATAACACGCACAGTCAGTGGTGTATTTAGGTTTTGTGCTGCCCTAGGCCTGACTAAACTCATGCAATTTAAATATGACCCACCCCTTCCTGTCAAGGTCACACCTCTTCCGGTTTAAGACCTGCCCTAAAATTTTACAGTGTGGACATTGGTTTTGATGGCCTGGGGGGGGGGGGTCTCAATCCATTAATCTGCAGATATTTCCCCTCACTTCCTGTTTGGCTATGGGGCAGAAAATGAAGGATAATGAACGGATGGCAAAAAAAATAAAAAATTAACAGGGGCTATATGTAGCTGGCCAGCTAGAACCTGTCCTAGGTAACTAATATAACCTACATGTATGTACAGCTAGGCCTGCTGGGAACCTAGTGTGGTGCACATGTTTATATGCGAGAGACAAAGGCAAAGTTATTCACAGTTGAATTCATGCCAGAAAGCATAGAGTTAAGCTTTTGTGACTCATCAGAAGCCTTGGTCCAATCACATCTAATCTCACATTGAGCAGAGTCTTGACCGATATATCACAGCCTCCTTTGCATCCATTTCTGTCTGGGAGGTTCCCAATACTCCATGTGCTGCTAGATTATTCTACCACAGAGACAGAAAGCCACATGGAGACAGAGAGCAGAGCAGAACAGACACAAGGCCAAAGTTGTGTTTTATGGAAGCCAGGGGCTAAAAATAGGTATGTGACACAGTTATATATATGTTCTTATTGTAAATAGTGTGGTTAGAACTGTATACTGATCTAGTTGTGTGTTCACTTGTAGTTCCACCATACCTTCAAACCAAACCAAGCCATAACATACCATACCATACTAAGCTAACCCTGCAAAAGAAACCCTGCAAACCAAGTTGCAAACCACAGTTATAGCTTTCAGAGAAATCAGAGAATGCTTTGATAACTTGCAGAGAGAGAGAGAGAGTAAATACTGAAGAAAGAAATATATCCACCATCTTATGTTAAAAGACAAGATTGAATATTTAAACCACCATTTTGTTATACTTTATTCATCACGTGTTTTTTGTACATGGACTGTCTGCTGCAAAGCAGCAGCATTATATATTAATAAAGAAGTTATTTTAAGCATTTGGTGTGCTCTTTAAACCTATTGCTTCCATACAATGGGGCTAGAGGAATTTCAGAGTAATAGACAGTCTTGTTGGACTGAAAAGTCAGAGATATCACAATTCTTCTAATGCCACAGCGCATGAGGCACTTCATAGTGCTGCGCCTGCCACACTATAACCATCCCTTACGGTGTTGCCTATAGTCCTACTTTAAGCACACATTTCTGCAAAATTTATGGAGGACTAAGAGGATATAACCATGCCAGTGGTGCAGCAGAAAACAGCACAGTGATGAAGGTATGATATCCAGGCAGTGAGCAAAGGAAGGATCGGGGGCAGGAACAAATAAATCCATCTGTTTATTTTTCTCATCAGCAATAAACATAAATAAAATCAAGATTCCTTAATATGTATAACTGACACAAGCAAATGATTGCAGGAGAGTCCTACTACCTACCTGCCAGGTATAGGTGACCATGTCCGTGTCCCTTGTGTCTGCGCCATCCCCATCATACCGGAAGCAGTGCGGCTGCTTTATGGGTGCACCAGAACGGTTTGTCTTGCGACCCAGTCCACCTCATAACACTGGCACTGCACTAAAAGTGTAGCGCAAGCCGGTGGGGGCTCTTTTCATGCTGCCCCAAGCCTGGGCCTTGTTGGCCTAGGCCAAGATACATGGTTGCGCACAGGCGTATAACACGCACCCTAACTTTAAGAGGGAAGTTTCAGGAAAAAAAAATTCCACGGCCCCCTGCATATAACACGCAGGCACAGTTTACCCTCTATTTTCAGGGTAAAAAATAAAGTGTTATACGCCAATAAATACAGTACTTCTATTTTAGGCCCCCTGCACTGAGTGTTTAGCTTGTCTGAGTCCAATCCCAGCATTTGAATGCACTGGAGGGTACAGGTGCAGAATCCAGCTAAAAAAATGCTGTGGCTGGACAAGGCTGAACAATGTACGGAGCGGCACTCAGGGATGTATGCCTGGAATGCAAGAAGCCTTTGCAGATAGCGGGGCTGGACATTGCACCTGTGCCAAAAGGGCCCATCAAGTAGTACATAGGCTTTAAATAAAAGCCACGCTCAAAAATCCTCAAAGATCCCAAGACTCTAGTCAGGTTTCCAACAGCTTAAAATAGCCATACATGGATCAGTATGGACCAGCAAATTTCCATGTAATCCATGGAAAATGTATATAAATGATGTAGAATTACATCTTACAACTTTTAGGTTAACTTGATATATATTTGGACACTGAACAATTTATACCTAGCGCTTAACATTTTTTTTGATTTTTTTGATATCTGTGTTTACATCACAGGGTTTTTTTGTTTAGCTGCAGGGGTATCATTATTTAGGTTTATATTAAATCTTTGGCGCAGTGATATTAGTTTTTGAAATCCATGTATGGGCAAGGCTGATTGTCCACAAGTCAATCATCCAACCTGTCTGGTTTTTCCTGAATGATCAGCTGGCTGCCAGCTATAGCCGGCAACAACGATCATTGAATTCTGACGGCGGGGAAGGCTCCCTGATGTCAGAATACAATACCACAGCGGGAGCAATTCCCTGATCCACACATTTGATGTGGAATCTAGGCAATTTCTTTCATTCAACCCACTGATTGAACATAAAAAAAGCATTATGTATGTGCGGTCTTAGAAGCACATACATTACATTAGAGGCATGGCAGACTGCCAAGATTTTGCTCTCCATATAAAAAATATAAAGAAGATTGTATTGTAAGCTTAAATTTCTCCACAATGCTTGTAGATACAGAGATGCATGAGGACGGGGACACTAAACGATATCCTAATGGCCCAATATTCTAATTTTTATGAAATTGCAGTATTTTTCTGCCTCCTGTAACACCCTCTGAGTTCTCAAACCTTTTTTCTCCTTGCTTCCATTTGTATGGAAAAAGCAGCGAACACTCATTGTTGTCATGTACACTACAAATCCTATATGTACAGTATGTGAAAAAGAAGTTAAGAAAAACTGAACTACCATCTAAGCACAGTAGTTTATTAGCACTCAAAAACAAAGATGGCCACGCAATCTCCAACGTCTGGTGCCCTGTTTTTGCCCTAACAATTTCCAGGTAGGTCACAGCAGCCCTTTTTTTGCTTGGCAAGAGGCCATCTACAGGAGGAAGTGCTTTGACTTTGCACTGTGTGCATCTTATCTTTGTTTTTATGAGAGCTAACAAACTACTACACTTAGACGGAGGTGCGGTTTCTCTTTTACATACATTTGTATTTGCAAATGGGAGTCCCCCCCAACCCTCCCATCTAATTGAGCAAAAGAAGGTAACTACATTCCTACATACAGTGAGACCATTGGAGAAAGACTGTTCCTCTAACGGGAAGTTGGATCACAGCAGCAAAAGAAAAAAAAAACGAGCGCAATAGGAGATACTGTTTTTTAGTTTGGAAATCATACTTGAATATATATTGTATATGTATATATGAACTGTCCTGCAAATACCAGTACCCGACACTGAAATAAGTATGCGGATTAGGAGCTCTGACTTTATCCTGACGTCCTTTATCTGTACATGTTCTGTACATGTTTGCCTAACTTTAAAGGCCAGCAGTATAGCTAAACACACATGGGACCTAGGGCAAGATATGAGCTTTATTCTTGTACCCACTGCTCTAAAATTAACATTCCCAAACCTTATTTTTCCCCCATGCAGCTAATATGTTCATCCAATTACCTCCTATAGGTTAACCCAGTGTTTCTCAATTCCAGTCCTCAAGGTACACTAATGCCGCGTACACACGATCGGTTAAACCGATGAGAATGGTCCGATAGAACGTTTTTATTGGTCAAAACCGATCGTGTGTGGGCGCCATCGGTTATTTAACCATCGGTTAAAAAAAAAAGCCAAATTGTTTTAAATTTAACCGATGGATTCCTAACCGATAGGTCAAAACCGATCATTAGTAGGCACGACCATCGGTTAAAAATCCACGCATGCTTGGAAGCATTGAACTTTATTTTTTTCAGCACGTCGCCGTGTTTTATGTCACCACGTTCTGACATGATTGGTTTTTTATCCGATGGTGTGTAGGCGCGATGGACCATCAGTCAGCTTCATCGGATGGACTGATCGTGTGTACGCGGCATAACAGGTCATGTTTTCAGGATTTCCCTTGGATGAAACATCTGTGGTAATTACTACATGACCCGTTGGTGCGCCTTGACTGGAATTGAGAAACACTGGGTTAACCCATAACTATCAAAACCCTTTCTTTGCATTTAAACCCCACCCACACACTCTATGTTGCCTGGCTTGACCTTGTTCGGATATAAATATGTTTACTATGCTAGCTACTAATTGCAGTTGACTATTATGTAAGATAAGAAAACTCACAAGGAAGGAACCGAACATAGCAATGGAGGAGAGGAAATGCCAGATGTCATGGTCATCGAAGAATCCAAGCAGTATGCACTCTCTGTTGTGCTCACGAGATTCAGCTGGGGTTTTCTGAACACAGAATAAACAGTTAATAAAAACTCAGCACTGCAGAGAATATATTTAAAGCGAATTGACTACCACTTGGCACATGAAACAAAGATGGTTGATGGCAGAAAAAAAAACAAGTGGTCCATCAAGTCTTCACCTTTTGCCCATTTATTATAGCTACTTTTAAACCACCATCAATTTACACAGCGCTTTACATATATACAGTATTATGCATTCACATCAGTCCCTTACCATCTAAGCTTCCCAACTCACATTTACACACATACTCAGGGCCCTTGCCGCGCTTCCTATAAATGCTGCAGCCGCCTGAGCACGCTAAAGAGAGTCTCAGGCGGCTGCAGCACTGCTGCCTCTCTTGTCACTTCTCCCCCTTTCCTGTAGCGTGGCCGAGCTCCTCTTCCTTCCTCCTGTCATTCTAGCCGGGTACAGCACGGTACAGGAGATTCAGTTTCCTGTTCCCGGCCGGACCAACAGGAAGTGATATTTGTATGTATTTACACTGTGGACTTTGGATTTTATGACACTAGTTCCCCGATAGCGCGAAGGCTCTCTTTACACTAGGAAACTAAAACTAAAAAAAAAAAAAAAAAAAGATTTTCCGCATCCAGAGCCAATCACTCACATGCGACTGCTGCATAAGGGATTACATGAAAGTTGGTGTCATTAGATGCAGGGGCCGACAGTCTTCTATTGCTTTCAATTGGGCTGCTTATTGCAGCTAATGGTTCTCATGTATAATCACAAGCAGGGGCATTTGCATGTGTGAATGCACCCTTATGGCGGTAACAATTGTAGGAAAGAAATACTTATAAATCATCAGCTCCATAGAGTAGCCAAGTTTAACGTTTAAAAAAACAGCAACAAATGTAACATACTGTAAATTCAGCTGCCTATATTACATCTCTGGATCAGCTGTGTATTTTCAAAAATCACAATAGACAGAATATATATTTAGAAACGGCTTATATTGCTTTACATTTAACATAACAAGGCTAATAAATGGACTTTCCATTGAAGACTGGTGCATGCGTTTGCCAATAGAGCATTGAAGAGTTGGGAAGAATTCAGCCACAGAGTGCATTGATGGATGTACCACACAGTGAAGGGATCTGGACAGCACTGTTTTAATTAAGTACATTACATAGTCAAACTGTTGGGGGAGGGGAGAGGATTAAAAAAAAAATGTATTTCTAGTGTAGTTTATATTGGTAAAAGTTTAAAGGGGTGTTCCACCCAAATGTAATGTTTATTAAAAGTCAGCAGCTACAAAAAGTGTAGCTGCTGGCTTTTAATAAACAGACACTTACCTTCTCCACGTTCCAGCGACGCGCCGACCGGGCTCCGCTCCTCTCCCCCCTCCCCGGCATCCTCATTGCGATTGTGGGCACCCAGCCGTGACAGCCTTCGGCTTTACGGCCGGGCACCCACTGCGCATGCGCGCGCGAGCGGCACTGCGCATGCGCGCGCGGCACTGCGCGCGCGAGCGGCACTGCGCATGCGCGCGGCACTGCGCATGCGCGAGCGGCACTGCGCATGCGCGAGCGGCACTGCGCATGCGCGTGCGGCCCGCCGCTGATTGGGAGGGGCTAATCGCCTTACCAGCCCCTCGGCGGAAGCAGGAAGTGGGACAGGAAGTCCCACTCCTACAGAAGCCCCCACTCCCCCCCAAAAAAAATGACATGCCAAATGTGGCATGTAAGGTGGAGGGGAGGGGATTAAGTGAAAGTTACTTTTTAAGGTGGAACTCCACTTTAAGAGCTGTAAAATATGCTCTGTGTTGAGTGCCTTAGTATCAGGGCAGAGTCGCACTATGAGCAAAGAAGTTCAGTTTTTCTGTGTGGGTAGACGCCGCAGCCTTGCATTTTTACAAAATGACATTGTGTTCATTTCTATACATGGCAGCTCATAGAAAGGCAGGGTTACACAAAACGGATGTGAAGCAGGTCGAAAAAAAAAAAAAAAAAAAAAGACATGTTGCAGTTTTCCGCAACACTCTGCCCTGCAGTACGGAAGTGAAAACGGAGCACAGAGAAAACCATTGTTTTTTTTCTACAAAAAAATGCAGCCCTATAAGTTGATGATTTTAATACATCTTCCCTTGTTTGTTAATCCCAGACTGGCACATCCTTTGTATTTATCACCTCTTTCTTATATTTTTTTTTTTTACCAGCTTGAGTGCCTGATATATTCTATGCTTACCTGCCAAGTGCTGAGCCCCTGGAAGAAAAAGAACAGAGCGAATCCCCAAACCACAGATGTACACAGGATACAAAGCAGCGGGGCAGGAAGAATACGCTCACCACTGCGTAGCTAATAAATAAAAAAATTATTAAACAGATTACAGTAATCTACTAAAATAAAGGACACCTGTAGGCAGTTATCAATCGTTATTGTTACACAGTTAGTCTGGTTAAAAAAAAAAAACAGTTTATTATAGACTTTTTTATTTCAGTTCTAAGATCCTGCAAACAACTATTTTCTAATGCTGGCTACTTCTGTCCAGAAAGGTGCCTCTGCCTGGTACATGAGGTCATTAGTCCTTTATAATCTTTCAAGATGCTAAACTTATTGTTGTATCTCCCGAGTCCAAATATAAAGGTGGCGACCAAAGTGTATTGGGTTATTTTCCCCGGGAACAGCCCAGTGGGAGTGGTCTACCCGCTGGGCAAGGACACATAAGGGGCAGACGCCATTTTCTCGGGGCTCTTTGCCTCATGGCCCTCCTGGCTTGAGGTATGTGATGGTCCATTTTCAGCCCCGGGGACCACGTTGGCCCGAGACTGCATTCCCGCCAGGTAGGCCCAGTTGTCTTGACTGGGGCCTGCACTTTGAAGGTGATCCTGTGCCGTCTGTCCTGCGGGAGGAAACTACTCAATGGAGGAAACCAGGGGAAGACCTGTCCTGGGGAAGACCAAGCGGAAGGCTGGTATCTTTATAGGAGGATGCTCCATATTCTATGAAGCCAGAGGCCGCGTACACACATCCGAGAACCTCGTTGGGCTAAACCCATCGTTCCGCCCAACGAGGTTACCGATGAGCGGTTGGAAAAGCTCGTCGAGCCAAAGTCCTCATTGAACAACGTGGAAAAAGAGAGCGTGCTCTCTTTTTTTGCTTGACGAGCTTCCCGACGGGAGGCTCGTCGGAAGTGTACACACGATCGAGCTTCTCGCCAGAATATGTCTCCCAGCGAGCTTCTCGCTGGATTCTGCCGAGAAGCTCGGTCGTGTGTACGGGGCCTTACAGTGTTGCCCAGTCGGCTTAAAGGCTCTAAACTGTACACCTGGAAATCCGGGTACTAAATCTTGTGGCAGAGGATTCTGGAACAGTTTATTTCTACTTTCAAAGAAAGGTCTGTAGCAGAGACTGTATTCTTATCTTTTTGTCCGTGCATCATCCCGGCTGCTAGGCCAGTGAGGTGAACATTACCCACTCTGAGGAAAGTGGCCAGTGTGACTTTTGGAACTTAGAAGTTCCCCAGTGATCTGCATTGTGTGCCTGAACCTTCCCCTGACCCTCCATCCCTCTACCTATACAAGTTTGTGTGAAATAAAACCTGACAGAAAAGGGATTTACAACTTGTGTGGACATTGAAGTTTCTTAGACTCTCATGTCATCTCCTAGACAACGAAGAGCGAGGTAACGTCCAAGGCCCAAATTTAAACCAGCAGCTCCTACAGGGGTAGTGCCTAAACTGTGATTTATACACTATGATCCTAAGTAGGTAACTATCCAAAATGTATTATGTACATAAATGTAAAGTTATTGGCTCAAGGAACAGAGCACACATCATCATACAACCCATATCAGCATTCCATTTCTTACCTTCATAATAATGTAGAAGGCAAAATATAGTAACAAGTTACAAATTCCAATGGCGAGAAGATATGAGGCAAAATCATTAGGACGTTCAATAAGGCCATATGCAGCCCTGCAGACAAAGCAAACACATATATTACCAGAAATAAGTACATGCGCAGAGTAAAGTGCTACAAAGACCCACAATACCCATGATGATGTAAAATAAAAAAAAGTTTAAAGCTGAACTCCAGTCAACAGCAAAATCTTGCCATTAAAGTGTGCCCACTTGGTAAACTCAGACATTTTTTTTTTGGTTTAAAAAGGGATAAATGACTGGTCCCACAAAGCCAATCCTCTTCATCTGGTTCTAAGGCCACCACCTTGCTGCATCATGTACTAACCAGGACCAGCGGTGACTATTGGTCTTGCATTGTACATTAGCATCAAAGGCAAGTATTCCTCTGCATTATCTCACCACCGCCACTACTAAGCAAGCAGTAATACATGTAATGTGCTCTAATGACAACATTTTTAATGCCAACACAAGACTTAAAACTTAAAAGATTGTAGGGTTGGGGAGGGTTAGTGGGTGGGGGGCCTTTAATTAGGGCATCACTCTCACTGATGGGGGCACCATTTCACAAAATACCCCCATCACTAAAATATAATGCATTGATACAATCGGGTACCTTAGATGCAAACCACAGGCATATCGCTCTTCGCAGATCTGACCTGGGATTGTGTAGAAAGTCAAGTCTGCACAGCTCTAAAGCCCCCTACACACTAGTGGAATTTCCGATGGAAAAGGTCCAACAGACTTTTTCCATCGGAAATTACGACCGTGTGTATGCCCATCGGAAATTCCGATGAATTTCAGCAGAGTTTACATAGAGAACATGTTCTCTTTTACTTCGATGGAATGCCATCGGAATTCCAATGCGATTTTGGTCAGACTAAGGTCCGATCTGTGTATGGGGCTTAACTGTACATTTGGGAATAATGGCTGCACCTAAACCGTCTCATTTACCAGAGACAAGCTGCCTCAATGACAGCTTTATAGAGCAAGCCACATCTCTACAGATGAAAGGGGTGGATTTACTAGAAGGCAAATAGACTGTGCACTTTTGCACATGCAGTTGCACTCATTTTCCCAAGAGCTTCATAAAATGTGATAAAGCTCTGTTGATTTCCATCATCCTTGTTTTTTCCTTGCACCCGATTGGGTATTCCTTACAAAGCGAAGCTTAACATTTGCTAAGGAAAATGTACTGGTCATTGGGCAGGCAAGGGAAGTGTTTTATGTGTTTTACTAGTGTAAAATTGTATTTATATTACTTTACATTTAAGAATATGAAAAATAAAATGTTTATGCAAGTTATTTTTACCACACGGATTGTAGCATGAATAAGCATGAAAAACCATGGGAAAAAAGAAAAGATCTAGTGGAAGTGGAGACTGATCAAACAATTGTAATTATACTTATAAACCATGCTAAATATTTACTATTGCGTTTACTTACAAAGACCAGTTTATGATGTTTCCCATGACAAGTAGCACCATGCGGTCCTGAAAGAAGTGGGAAAAGTAGATCTTAATTACTCTGAGAAGGAGGAGATGGGAAGCATGTACAGGAAACATAAAATATTGTTTTATGCACTGAAGCTGTGTAGAATGTATTTCATGGCTGCTATGGTCATTTGTGATCATTTTATCACCAGTCATTAGGTTCATATGCTTCAAGTGATTATAAAGGTTTTTTTTATTTTATTTATTTTTTATTAAAATAAAAAATTATTTCATATTTACTTGCTCTGTGCAACTATATCACACTGAGCGGTCCCTTACCTGTTCTTTAAGTCCCTCGCTGGCAATGTCTGTTCCTCTTTCCTGCGGGTGCCTCCTCAACAAGCTAGGTGCAAAGGGGGCACACACGGGGGAACAAATGCAGGCACACATTTTGTCTGCGTCCATAGACACGCACAGCACCGGTAAGCCACGCCCCTGCTCCCTACTCATGTGAGTTAGAGGTTCCTGCTGCTCTGGTGAGACCAGGAAGAGGAGAGTGGTGTTGCTCCTTGTAAGAAAGAAACTAGTTCCAGAGAGGCACACAGAGGGCTTTCTGGCTGACAAAGACAATACCCAAGCACCTTGTCGCATTCAGGCGTTTGCCGTGAGGTGCAAGTGCTGCAAAGTTTTCATTTAAAAATTGGGGCCTGGTGACAGGGTCTCTTTAACCACTTGTCCTCTGCCCACCGTCAAATGACGGCGGGCGGAGGACTCCATTATCCTGACATGTCATATGACGTGATGTCCCTTTAAAGCCGCGGCGGCGCGCGCGCGCACCCGCCGCTCTGCTGGGATCCCGTGCGAGTGCCCGGCGGCAACGATCGCCGCCGGGCACACGCGATTGCTCAGTAACTGAGCTGGGACGTGGAGCTCTGTATGTAAACACAGAGCTCCACGTCCTGTCAGGGAGAGAGGAGATCGATTGTGTCCCTTGTACATAGGGACACAATCGGTCACCTCCCCCAGTCACCCCCCCTCCCCCCACAGTTAGAACACTCATAGGACACACATTTAACCCCTTCCCCGCCCCCTAGTGGTTAACCCCTTCACTGCCAGTCACATTTATACAGTAATCAATGCATATTTATAGCATTGTTCACTGTATAAATGTAAATGGTCCCAAAAATGTCAGAAAAGAGTCCGAAGTATCCGCCATAACGTCGCAGTCCCAATAAAAAAAAAAATAAAAAATAAAAAAAAAAAAAAATCGCAGATCGCCGCCATTAATAGTAAAAAAAAAAAAAAAAATGCCATAAACTATCCCCTATTTTGTAAACACTATAAATTTTGCGCAAACCAATCGATAAACGCTTATTGCATTTTTTTTTTACCAAAAATATGTAGAAGAATACGTATCGGCCTAAACTGAGGGAAAAAAAAAATTTTTTATATATTTTTTGGGTTATTTATTATAGCAAAAAGTAAAAAATATTGCATTTTTTTAAAAATTGACGCTTTATTTTTGTTTATAGCGCAAAAAATAAAAACCGCAGAGGTGATCAAATACCACCAAAAGAAACCTCTATTTGTGAGAAAAAAAGGACGCCAATTTTGTTTGGGAGCCACGTCGCACGACCGCGCAATTGTCAGTTAAAGCGACGCAGTGCCGGAAGCTTAAATTTTGTCTGGGCAGGAAGGGGGTGTAGGTGCACAGTAGGCAAGTGGTTAAAAAGGTCAAACTATGTAGATGTGTCCACCGAAAACAATGACTCAGCAGCCGTGCATGATAGCCAATCAGGTTCTAATTGCAGCCTGTTTAACCACTTAAGCCCCGGACCAAAATGCAGCTACAGGACCGGGCCCCTTTTTGCGATGCGGCACTGCGTCGCTTTAACTGACATCGGTCGTGCGATGTGGCTCCCAAACAAAATTGGTGTCCGAATTTTTCCCACAAATAGAGCTTTCTTTTGGTGATATTTGATCACCTCTGCGGTTTTTATTTTTTGCACTATAAACAAAAATATAGCGACAATTTTGAAAAAAATGCAAAGTTTTTTTACTTTTTGCTATAATAAATATCCCTCAAAAATATATTAAAAAATAAATTTGTTTTCCTCAGTTTAGGCCGATACGTATTCTTCTACCTATTTTTGGTAAAAAAAAAAATCGTAATAAGCGTTTATCGGTTGGTTTGCGCAAAATGTATAGCGTTTCCAAAATAGGGGATAGTTTTATTGCATTTTTATTATTATTATTTTTTACTACCAATAGCGGCGATCAGCGATTTTTTTCGTGACTGCGACATTATGGCGGACACTTCGGACACATTTTTGGGACCATTGTAATTTTCACAGCAAAAAATGCATTTAAAATTGCATTGTTTACTGTGGAAATGACAGTTGCAGTTTGGGAATTAACCACAGGGGGCGCTGTAGGGGTTAAGTGTGACCTAATACATGTTTGCAACTGTAGGGGGTGTGGCTGTAGGTCTGACGTCATCGATTGTGTCCGCCCTATAACAGGGTTGACACGATCGATGCAGCCGCCACAATGAAGCACGGGGAAGCCATGTTTACACACGGCTCTCCCTGTTCTTCAGCTCCGGCGACCCACGGCTGGGCTTAAAGGGCAACATACCTATACGTTGGTTTGCCCAGCCGTGCCATTCTGCCAACGTAAATTGGCGTTAGGCGGTCCTTAAGTGGTTAAGCTTTGACCAAAAAATATATAAAAATAGGCGCTGGTTGGTTTCTATGCACAGCAGCACCAGATTTTACACTCAGTCTGGGTAAATCAACCCCTTTGTTACTACAGGGCAAAATAATAACCATCACCCCAGGAGGAAGCTATAAGGCTCCACTATACTTACTCTTACTAAAAGGCTCACGGGACGCTTTTACAACTGCTCCTAAATAACCCACGTTTAAAACATCCCTTCTGCCGCGTTTACATTTAGAAGCGTTTCAATAAAAAAAATAAAAAAATGTAATGGCCAAAAACACCTATAACCGAAACGCTGCTCAACGCAGGTTACCGCGTTTAGCCACGTTTGGCACCTGAAACGTGCAAATCTTCTGCATCTGAACCCATTTTTTGGCTTTCAAAGAAACGCTGTTAAACGCAACTGCAAAAAATGGTAATAAACGAGACGGTGTACATGGTCACATAGGATAACATTGAATGAGTTCAGGGGCAGTTGAAAAATGCGTCCAACTGCCTCTGAACGTTCGTTTAGCAGCGTCCCGTGTACATAGGGCCTTAGTTAACCCCAACATGACTGACAAGCATAGAAATAAAACTTGACAATGGAAATGCATACCCAATCCTAGAAACATAAAAGCACTTACCACATACATTGGGGGGCTACATTGTCTGACACAATCTGTGTAGAGAACCTGAAGGATCCTGCGAATAATTCCAGAATCTGATGGGTTAGAGGAGAGTGAACATAGAAATGATTAGAACGGAGAGTTAAAGTGGATGTAAACCCAAATTTTTTTTTACAATGTAGAGTATAAGATTTCCTATCATCTGTGCCCAGTCTTGCCACACAGAGTTAATCCAGATCTGAGAAATCCTCTTTTATGTTCAGTGAAAATGAACAGCCTTCCAGATAAAACCTGCCTAAATAAAAAGTCAGTTTTCTCTCTTCTTGCTTTGAGTGAGAGGTTATTTACATATCTAGCTAGGACAGGTTTATCATATGTTATCATATGTTATGTTTTGTTTATCATAACATGAGGTGATATAACATCATAACACATCCTAGTAATATACAATGAACTTTGGATCACCTCTTGTTATGATAAACATGTCCAAGCTCGATATGTAAATAACCTGTTACTGAAAGCAATAACAGAGAAACAGACTTTATAATTTGGCAGGTTTTTATCTGGAATTCTGTTAATTTGCACTGAACTTTAAAAGAGGATTACTCAGTGCTGGATTAACTCTGTGGCAAGACTGGGCACAGATGATAGGAAATCTTATACTCTACATTGTGACATTCACTTTAAAGTCACAGGGTGATGTAAATCTGCTTACGTTCATCTGTCATGTAGTCTATTACTTACCTAGTCTCCAGCGACCCACATAATACAGCTGGGTGCTCAGAACCAGAGTAAACACTATATGGATCACAGAAAATACAATCCAGAAAATGGTATTTCCTTTCCCAAATACCTATACAAAAAAAAAAAAAAAAAAGAGACAACAAAAACTTAGAACCTTACAAGAGATCACATGGTAGTAATTGCATTTAGATACATTTAACTGGAAGGCAAAAAAAGGGTGTCTCTGTATATGCTGAGGTTTACAAAATATGCAGAATTTGTGTACAAAAAAGGTGCTGCTAGGTTAAGCTGGCCACAGATGGGTAGAATTTAGAATGAAAACTCTTAGGGAAAGAATGCTCCAAAGCCTCGTACACACAATCGGATTCCCATCGGACAAAGCGTAGGACTTTTGTCTGAAGGGCGTTGTCCAGGAACTTGTCTTGCATACAAACGGCAAAGTATTGTCGGCCAACAAACACGAAACTACTTAGTTTTTCAGCTCTTTAGTGACACCCTTTGGGCAACTTCTGCAAATGTGTTATGGTAAGCATTGCTTCCAAGCATGCGTGTTTGTACTTTGGAGTTTTGTCTGACGGACTTGTGTACACATGCTTGGAAAATCCGACAACACACAATTGTTGGCGGATAATTTTAAAGCATGCTATCCCACGTATGTCTGGGGAAAATCTGATAATTGTCTGATGGAGGGTACAAACGGTCGGATTTTCCGACAACAGCCTGTCATCACACAATTCCCGTCAGATAATCGGATTGTGTGTACAAGGCTTAAGAAAATGTGTTTGTTTTTCCAATCATTAGTGGGTCAAATCAAGATTTGTTTGTTTTCAACTGCATTGAGGAGAAAATTTGAAGGAACAGGATGGCAAGGTTTACTCTAACAAATGAATGTTTAACATGTATGTGGTTTTTATTCAGTAAAGTTCATTCTAGGGTTGTCCCGATACCGATACCAGTATCGGTATCGGGACCGATACCGAGTATTTGCGGGAGTACTTGTACTCGCCCAAATACCCCCGATGCCTAAATAGAATACTTTCCGTCACCGCCACTGCAAGCCGCAGCATAACACAAAGCCGCCGCCGCCGCATACCGCCGTGTATTGTAATCGCCGCATTACAGGCACCTGTTTGAATTCTTAATGCCCGCCGCATATAGACACTTCCCTTCTCGGGATTGGACGGATCTGTCCAATCCCGAGCAAGGGGGAGTGTCTATGCACTGAGCCGTGTGTATGTGCAAAAGGTGGAATATATATATTTACACACACACACACACTTCATTTTCTATGGAATCTAAAAGATGCAACACAAAAAATGTAGCGAAACCAAGAAAGTAATTTAAATTATTGTATTTACCAAGGGGGTAATTAGAAAAAGGGATTTTTAAATACAGCTTACCTGTAAAATCCTTTTCTTGGAGTACATCACGGGACACAGAGCGGCATATTCATTACTATGTGGGTTATATGGAGTACCTTCAGGTGTGGACACTGGCAATCTCAAACAGGAAGTCCCCTCCCTATATAACCCCCTCCCCTAGAGGGAGTCCCTCAGTTTTGTAGCAAGCAGTATGCCTCCCAAAATGGTCACCCAAAAGAGGGGTGGGAGCTCTGTGTCCCGTGATGTACTCCAAGAAAAGGATTTTACAGGTAAGCTGTATTTAAAAATCCCTTTTTCTTTCTCGTACATCACGGGACACAGAGCGGCATATTCATTACTATGTGGGATGTCCGAAAGCAATGCTTTAATGAGGGGAGGGAGACATCTTCCAAAGAAGGATTTAATTTAGAGGTAAACTCAAATAATAATAATTCCAACTTAGTCAAGAAAAAACTTTTTTTTTTTTTCTTTTTCTTTTTACAACCAAGGGTGCTTCTGATCCCGAGGATCTCAAACTGCAGCCTGTAGTACTGCCTGTCCAAAGGCAGAATCTGCATTCCTTCTCACGTCTAGTTGATAAAACTTTGTAAACGTGTGGACTGATGACCACGTCGCTGCCTTGCATATCTGAGCCATAGAGATCTGATGGTGTGCTGCCCAGGAGGCGCCCATGGCCCTGGTAGAATGGGCCTTTACCGACAAAGGAGGCTTGAATGATTAATTGTCTAATCCATCTCGAGATGGTGGATTTTGCAGCTGCCTGCCCCTTCTTGGGGCCATCTGGTAGAACGAACAACACATCTGTTTTCCGGATCTTTTCTGTAGCTTTAAGATAGGCCTTCATGGCCCGGACAATATCCAAGGTATGCAGCAACCCCTCCTTTCTAGATGTGGGTTTTGGAAAGAAGGATGGAAGTACCAAATCCTGGTTCAAGTGAAATTTGGATATAACCTTTGGTAGAAAGGAAGGATGGGGCCGGAGAACTGCCCTGTCCTTATGCAGAACGAGATATGGTTCCTTACACGATAATGCTGCTAATTCTGACACTCTCCTGGCCGAAACTATGGCGACCAAGAAAACCAACTTTCTTGTCAGTAAGACTAAAGGAATCTCAGCCAACGGCTCAAAGGGTTGTTTCTGTAAAGTGGACAGGACAAGATTTAAGTCCCATGGACAAATTGGTGACTTGACAGGAGGATTAATACGCAAGACCCCCTGTAAGAAGGTTTTTACCAGCGAGTGGGTGGCCAGCGGCCTCTGAAACCACACAGAGAGCTGAGATCTGTCCCTTGATTGTGCTTAGTGCCAGGCCTTTATCCACTCCTAGCTGGAGAAAACTTAACACCCTATCAATAGTATATTTGCGGGAATTCCATCTTTTGGATTCACACCAGCCTACGTAGTTCCTCCACACCCTGTAATAAATCACCCTGGAGACCGGCTTTCTAGCCCTAATCAGGGTAGGAATTACCTGCCTAGACAGACCTCTACCCCTGAGAATCAGGGATTCAGCCTCCAGGCCGTCAAATTTAGACGCCGTAATGTAGGGTGGAGGATCGGGCCTTGTGAGAGTAGGTCTGGTTGTAGAGGAAGAGTCCAAGGGTCTCCCACTGCCATCTTCAGGACTAGTGAGTACCAAGTCCTCCGGGGCCAAGCCGGAGCTACTAGAATGACTGGCTTGTGCTCCACTCTGATCCTGCGCAACAGGCGAGGGAGTAACTGTAGCGGAGGGAATGCATATAGAAGTTTGAATTTGTACCAAGGGCAAACCAACGCATCGGTTCCGCAGGCCATAGGATCCCTCGCTCGAGACACGAACCTGTCTAGTTTCTTGTTGAACCTGGATGCCATTATATCTACGTCCGGCATTCCCCACCTCTGGCAGATTGTCTGAAAGACCTGGGGATGCAGAGACCACTCCCTTGGCAACAGACTCTGGCGACTTAAGAAGTCTGCCTGCAGGTTGTCCACTCCGGGAATGAATATCGCCGAAATGCAGGGTACATGAACCTCTGCCCACTGAAAAATCAAGCTCACCTCCCTCTGAGCGGCCTGACTCCTGGTTCCCCCTTGGTGATTTATGTATGCCACCGCCGTGGCATTGTCTGACTGGATTCTCACCGGGAACCCCTTTAATCTGGAGGTCCATGCCAGAAGGGCTAGGCGAGCAGCTCTGATCTCCAAGATATTGATGGGGAGCTGCCTCTCTGCTTTCACCCAAGTTCCCTGGCGAGAGAACCCCTCGAAGACCGCCCCCCAGCCTGCCAGGCTGGCGTCTGTGGTAACTACCTTCCAGAGAACAGGGCTGAAGGATTTTCCCTTTAGAAGATTCTGGGGGTTCAACCACCAGGCCAGGCTTTGTCGGACCCTTGATGATAGCGTCAAAGGGGACTCTAAGGCATGTGCCCTCTTGCCCCAGGCTGCTAGAATGGCTGCCTGTAGGACGCGAGTGTGGATCTGAGCGTATGGTACTGCCTCGAATGTGGCCACTAGCTTGCCTAGTACTCGCATACACAGGCGAATAGTTGGTTTTTTCTTGTTTAGAACCAACTGAACCAACCCCTTGATAGCCTCGATCTTTACCAGGGGCAGGAACACCCTTTGCTGTTCTGTGTCTAACCTCATGCCGAGGTATTCCAACTGCTTTGTAGGCTGGAACGCTGACTTTCCCCGGTTTAGGACCCAGCCGAATTCTTCGAGGTACCGAACCGTGAGGTTTACTGCCTTTTGCAGACCCGGCCGTGAATGATCTATGATTAAAAGGTCGTCCAAGTATGCTAGGACTGTGACCCCCTGGATCCTTAAATTGGCCAGAACTGGGGCTAGGATCTTCGTGAATACCCGGGGGGCCGTGGCCAGCCCGAAGGGGAGCGCCCTGCCCTCTTGCCCCCCTTGATTCTTGAAAATGAGGCGGAGGATACCTTAGAAACTCCAGTCTGTAACCTGTGGTTACAGATGCCCGGACCCATTTGTCGGGGATCTTGGCTTCCCAAACTTCTGAGAAGAAACGAAGCCTTCCCCCCACCCGCGAGAGTGGGGGCGCCCCTTCATAAGGCAGACTTAGGGGCTGTCTTTGTCGGCTTGCGATACCATGGCCTCTTACCCCCAGGGGCCTGTCCCTGTGATCTACTGTTAATGTTGGATCGTGCAGGCGGCCGTCGATACTGCCTGGAATTTGAGGGCCCCGAGACAGGAAAGAGCTGCCTTTTAAATGTAGGACCCCGGAATGTCTTTTTGACCGGTAAAAGGGTACTCTTGCCATTTGAAATAGTCTGAATATATTTATCCAGATCCTCTCCGAAGAGTCGTCCTCCATGGAAGGGAAACCCTGCCAGAAGCTTTTTGCATGGGGGCTCCGCCGCCCAGTTCTTCAACCATAAGAGCCTTCTCATGTGCACCAAAAATAGTGATAAACGAGAGGCCTGCTGGATGGAATCTTTTATAGCATCTACAGCAAAACACAGAGCTCTGGGAATGTCAGAAAACTCTTCTGCTTGTTGGGTAGGCATGTCCTTTAACATTTCCTTTGTCTGGTCCTTTAACGCCTGACAAACACCAATCGCAGCCACAGCTGGCTGTACCACTGCTCCTGCCGTAGCAAAGGATGCTTTTAAAAGTGTCTCTAACCTTTTATCAACCGGATCTTTAAACATATGTATGTTTTCCACCGGGCAAGTTAGTGATTTATTCACACATGAGATGGCTGCATCCACTACTGGAAGCCTCTACCTCTTGGAGAATCTTTCCTCCATGGGGTAAATGACCGCAAATCTTTTTGGTGGCAGAAAAATCCTGTCCGGCCGTACCCAATCCCGAAAGATCAAATCCTCCAAGAGAGGATGGACCGGAAAAACTGCGTTGCTTAACGGAGCTTTCAAAGAGCCCAGAGAGGATACCGGAGGAACCTGAGGCTCTGGCAATGGTAAACTAAATGCCGAGCGGACCATGTCCGTCAAAGACTGTACCCACAGTCTTTCTGTCTGGGAGTCTGAAAATGGTTCCTCAGAGGCAGATCCTTCAATCCCTGAACCCTCTTGGTTCAGGTCTAGTTGATCCTCCTGTGATTCTAATTCCTCCGGAGAGAGAATCTCAGCATCTGAGGATACACCTCTTGGTGATGGGGATCTAACCCGTTTCTTACCAGGAATAGCTCTAGCGATCAATGCTGCTATTCTCTCTTCTAGCCCCCCTAGGGATACGGCTAGCATCTCCTCTGTGATAAACACAGGGCTGGGCTGATCTGGGCCAGCCTCCGCACCAGATCCCCCTAATGGCTCATCCAAGGCGCTCTTTATGTTAATAAGTTGCGGGGAAAGTATCGGCCTTTTTTGTACCCTTTGACCCCGAACCTTTGGAAGCCATAATACAAAATCGAGGGACTCCGCCCACACAACAGACTGTAGTGGCCAGGAGTACAAAAACCAGAGCTTAGGGGACAATAGATCACTAATGCCCAAAAACTGATGGGATCCCGTATGTTTTTCTCTTTTTTTTTTTTTTTAAATATATATTATATATATTCTCTTTTTTAAAACATACAGTGACCCCAAACTTAGTTTGCCAGCCTCCAACCTGCTGCAAAAAGGGGAATTTCTTGGCTTAACAAAAAAGGCATTGGAACAAAGTCCAGCATGTACTACCCCTCTTCCGCCACCGGGAGTCACTGTTCTGCCGCTCTGCGTCCTCTCCTTCTGAAATCAGCCTCAGACTGAGCACGGACAATGCCTGCTGATCTATAACAGCACAAGGCGCGCCCCTGTATGACGCCGCATGCACGCCCCCCCCCGCCCTCCTGTGTGAACGGCGCGAAAAACGTCTATAAGACGTGCGCGCGTATGCCGGAAACAGGAGGAACATGGAGGAGCCGCGCTGCTGGAGATCCAGGACTGCAGAAACAGGCGGCAGATTCAAACCCCCGGCCAGGTAGGACTCTCCAAAAGGCCCCTAGGGATCCTTACTAGTCCTAGGAAGAAAACAGCAGGTTAGCTAGCAACACATTCTTAGACAGGGGAACCTAGTGATGGGGGAGAAAAGGTGTCATCCTGTCTCTCTTCAGACATAGTGAACAAGGTTGCCCATGCAGAGCATACTTAGGCTATCCCCCCCTTTTAGGTTACCCCGGAGAGCCTGCTGTCGAACCAAGTCCCGCAGGCTCCCCCTTACCTGCTCCATGCTGCAGGATGTTTGTCCAGCAAACTGATCCAATCTTCTCCCATCTCCGTGGGTAGCGTAGTAGACCTTCAGGCCCTGGGGTCCTATGAAGGTACCCACTGTCCTGGACCTATATAGCACCCTGGCAAACAGGAACTTATGGTTTTTGCAAACTCCAAGTCCTGGGCCCAGGGTCCAACCCTCCAAAGAGGAGCATTATAGGCAAAACCCCACGGTTTGGGGCCCGGGTACTGTCCACTTTGGCACTGAGGCTCCTTGGACAGATCCGGTTAGCCCGCCCTTAATCCCAAGGATGTGGAGCAAAGCTATTCCGTGACCAACACCTAAGACACTGGCGAAAAAACTGAGGGACTCCCTCTAGGGGAGGGGGTTATATAGGGAGGGGACTTCCTGTTTGAGATTGCCAGTGTCCACACCTGAAGGTACTCCATATAACCCACATAGTAATGAATATGCCGCTCTGTGTCCCGTGATGTACGAGAAAGAAACACAGTTTTGTTCCTTTAACTGACATATGCAAATCAGTTACCCCTATGAGCCAGAGTATTTACAGGGTAGCACAATACCATTACTTCATTGTACATCTTGTGTGCTGTTCTGCTAGTATCAGCTTACATAGCAGCAGAATGATCTGATCCTGTAATAGCAAACAAGCCCTGGCTGTCAAAATGACAGCTGGTATTTGCCGGTAAACCCGGCCACTGAGGATGAGAACAAGGGCATACTGCACACACACCTAAAGTTCTAGACTAGGAAAACACGAAGGACTATCATTTAAAACAAACAAACACATGATTGTGATTGGTTTAAGTTAGAAATGTTTAGAAACATTGTTTTAGGAAAATTTATGAAAATGAGACCATTCCATGTACATACCACACCAAGGACGGAGAAGAAAATTACAATGGCGAGGCAAGCATATGCACTATATGCACTGGCATTAATATCAGGATGCCTTTTCTGATACAACTTCAACATGCAGAGACCAGCAATCATATACATGAAGGAAGTATCTACAAAAGGAAGAAAAATTGTAAGAATTAGGCAACAAAATGACCAGAAAGGTCTTGGTGGGAAGACAACAAAAAGTCTGCATATAGGAGATGAATGAGTGAAGACAAACCGAACTGGAAGTTGGTATAGTTGGGGCACACATGATAGCATGCACTGAGCAGTCCTTCCATCATCAGAGCAGTGCCCATGGCATAGAAAAGACCAAAGTGTTTGGGAATCCCACATTCCTGTGCACAAAAAAAAAAAAAACGACAATGAGAACTCACTGTAGAAATGGATGAAGTTCATGTGAAATTACTATATCCGGCCCTTTAAAGGATCCTTCAGAAAAAATTTAAAGTCAGCAGCTACAAATACTGTAGCTGCTGACTTTTATTAGGACACTTACCTGTCCACAAATCCAGCGGTGTCCTCACCCGAACCGTTCTTTCAATCATCTCTTGGGTGCGGCCGCCGCCATCTCAGCCAAGGGAAGCCGGCAGTGAAGCCTTGCAGCTGCACAACCGGTTCCCAACTGCGAATGCGCACTGCACTTTGTGGCGGGGGAAAGGAGGGGGTGGGCAGAACTTCCAGCTGAGTTTGTCACAGCAAACTCAGGAGGTGCTCCGCTTTAAAAGTACAACTTTAAGAACAATTAGAAATATTCAGCATTTCTGCATATATAATAAAGGCTCATTTTATTATGAAACCACATACACAACAATTGTTGACATACTGATAACGAACACTTCAAACTAATGATTCCTATTCAGAAGTATAACCTCTGAATGTTCCCCTAATTCAGACAAAAGCATACCTCACGGCAAACCTAAAACATGGCCGTGATGGGTTACTTAGGACAAAAATGCAGAAAAACACTAAAAAGTGAACTACCACCCCGGTAACAACCGTCAAAGGAGGGGTATCCTCTCGTTTTCGGAATGTATCCTCTCACTTTATTTGGGGCAGAAAGAGAAGAAAATTGTCTGGGTACAGCCAGCAACATACTGTATAAAAGTAGTTTTCAGTCTAAAGCCGCTTTCACCTGGGAAGACCAATCGAGTCCATCTGTCAGTTTTTCAGACGTGACCCATCCATGGTCTTCTATGGAGCAGCGGATGTAAATGGACAGGTGTCCGTTTACACCCACCAACATCCGATCTGATACAACATAGACGGATGGGGGATCTGTTCACTATCTGTCTGGAGGATCCGAAGACAGTTAAATGTAAACGGACAGGGGGGTCGGTTTATATCCGGCTGCCCATAGACAAAAGCAGGCTGTGCCCATGTCTACTCTGCATCAGTGGAGCAGACATGAACCTGTCATGCAAGAGGGCAGGTTTGTAGCGCTGGACAAACCTGTCCGCTAGGTCGTACACACGATCGTGTGTACGCGGCCTAAGAGGTAATGCCCTTAAATTAAGATAACGTACATTTGGTTGAACAGTCAAAAAGGTGAGAAGGTTGAACCACGGAAAAATGGGTGGTTTAAAAAGAGGCAGCCATCCTCAGAGTGTGTCCACCAACTCTGTAAAACAGGTAAAAGAAGGGGGGGGGGCACCACTAAGTGTTGGTGATATAATTTCCGCTTCCATGGTTCAAGCTGGTCAGCGTGGAGCTGACCACTTCCTGGTTCCTCTGAAGCACAGCCATTCAGCACAACCAGACTCTTCAGAAATCCAGATCATGTGTAGCCTGTGGGACCCATCAGAACTGCCAGGACTGCATATTTATGATGAGCATGACTTCCACTTATATCTTGTAAGTGTTTTTAATCATGTGCAATCATTTTTTCTATCTTAATACTACACTTAGAGTGGCAACAACCCCCCCCCCCATACCCGTTTCATGAACCTGTTATGCGCCTGCTCAGGGGGGTCAGCGGGCAAATTCCCACCTGTGTAAAAGAGCCCTAAAACTATAGAAAAATACATTTTGGCAGACGTTACACTTTAAATGCTTAACTACTTGAGATCCGCGCTACAGCCGAATGACGGCTCTAGCGCAGATCTAAATTGTCAACAAGCCGTCAATTGACGGCTTGTCACTAGCTGCTTCCCGGATCCCAATCAGAGTGGCCGTTTGCGATGCGATCTGTGCGGCGAATGAGAGATGATCTCATAGATCATCTCTCATTGCCGTTTTACATAGAGACAGCATTCTGTCTCTGGAGAGCAGGAGACGGATCTGTGTCTCTTGTACATAGAGACACAGATCGGTCACCTCCACAGTCACCCCCCCCCCCTCCCCCCACAGTTAGAACACTATGCAGGGAATACATTTAAACCCTTCCTCACCCCCTAGTGTTAACCCCTTCAATGCCAGTCACATTTATACAGTAATTAGTGCATTTTTATAGCACCGATCGCAGTATAAATGTGAATGACGCCAAAAATGTGTCAAAAGTGTCCGATGTGTCCGCCATAACGTCGCAGTCCCAATAAAAATCGCAGATCGCTGCCATTTCTAGTAAAAAAAAATAATAATTCTGTCCCCTATTTTGTAGGCACTAAAAGTGCCCAGTAAGCAAGTGGTTAAAAAAACGAACATGTCAAAACTCTGTGCTTCATTTCATTTGCTACATTAAACAACTTACCTCCAGATGTCCCCTGGTGTACATGCGGTTGCGGTTATAACTTAACTCCCTCTGCAGCACAATGATTAGGAAAAGCAACCCCAGCATGATGTACCCTAGGTTGCTTAAGATGTTGTTAAACGCACTAAAAATAAATAAAAGAAGAACAATCAGCATAAGCAAAAACATTCTGGCATGAACTACTGAACAAAACCTTCACTGATGTTGAATTGATGGAAAAGCAATAAAGTTATTTGTACATTCGGTATCAGCAAGAAATTGCCCATCTTTTAAAACTTATGCCAATTAAGAGAACAATGCTGAATTCTGGATAGATATTAGAAAACACCACTTAATACAATGATGTACAGTATTCATTTAAAGGGCAAAATGTCATTTCAAATACAGTTTAAGCTCCCTGACAGGTCTTTATACTGGCTTATTGCAAAGTTCAGTAGAGAAGATCTCAGATTTGGACAAGTTTGAGCCATCTGAAGCTCTATTTCACAGGACCAGGAAAAATATGAATGACCCAAGTGTGCCGCTACTTCCACTACTACACAGACATGGGCTGTGGCCTTAACTGCAGTGGAAGTGAGGCCACCGTCATGGCTGTGCTGTCATGTGCAGGAGTGTGAATCAAAAGACTGATCAGGACTACAAATCTTTTGATGGGGAAGAGACACACTCTCAGATCTCTCTTAAATCAGCCCATTGCAGAGCTGTAGTCGGCATCGGGTGTACTGGATCTCTGCACAGAGAGACCACTGCTTCCACACAGAGCAAATAAAATTGCTCACAGCATGAAAGAAAAGATTAGAAAGCATAGAGGGTGAGGAACTAACTTAACTCTCAAAATCATACATTTCAAATATTACCACACAGTACTTTTGCTGTTCTTGGGGTATAAAATCACAAAAACTATGAATAAAAACATGACACCGTCCTATTAAAAAATTGCATTATCCGTGATGAGCTGGAGCTGGGGTGTGTTTGGACTGGGATCTGACCCACATATGTGAGCCTGCCAGGAAGATGTCAGTGTATGGGCCCAATCATCTGAGCCTGGGCATTACCCACTCTAACTGCACGTAGACAAGGGTATACGTGGTCTAGGTTTGTTTTGGTACTGTATGGCAGGGCTTAAAAAAATTAAAAAAACATACAATGGATGCATCTTCATACATACACGTGTGTGTGTGTGTGTGTGTGTGTGTGTATGTGTGTGTGTATGTGTGTGTGTATGTATGTGTGTATGTATATATACACATATTATATATATTTATTATTATTTTATTGTCTTTAAAGTTTCACTTTTCCTCCTCTGGCAATAATGAAAACATTCTTTTTTTTTGGGAGGGGGTACCCATTTCTGGCACGTACACCCTCCCACTATTGCTGGAATTGCCTGGATGATCCCAGCAGATGTTCGCCTTCCTCCTTCCCTGCCTGCAACCACCTGGGCCACACAGGTCCCAGGAAGTTACAAAACTATTTGGAGAGCATGGTGTGGCTCATCCACGTTACATAGTTACATAGTTAGCTAGGTTGAAAAAAGACACAAGTCCATCCAGTTCAACCATAAAAAAATAAAATAAAACACAGTACAATCCCATACACCCAACTCCATATCCAGAGGAAGGCCAAAAAAAAAACAGCAGAGCGATGATCCAAATTGCTACAGGAGGGGAAAAAATTCCTTCCTGATCCCCCGAGAGGCAATCGGATTTACCCCGGATCAACTTTACCTACAAATCTTAGTACGTTATATTATGTGCATTTAGGAAAGTATCCATGCCCTTCTTAAAGCAATCTACTGAGCTGGCCAGAACCACCTCTGGAGGGAGTCTGTTCCACATTTTCACAGCTCTTACTGTGAAGAAACCTTTCCGTATTTGGAGGTGAAATCTCTTTTCCTCCAGACGTAAAGAGTGCCCCCTTGTTCTCAGTGTTGACCTTAAAGTGAATAACTCAACACCAAGTTCACTATATGGACCTCTTATATATTTGTACATGTTGATCATATCCCCCCTTATTCTCCTCTTCTCAAGAGTGAATAAATTCAGTTCCTCTAATCTTTCCTCATAGCTGAGCTCCTCCATGCCTCTTATCAGTTTGGTTGCCCTTCTCTGCACTTTCTCCAGTTCTCCAATATC
Source organism: Rana kukunoris (assembly GCA_029574335.1). Taxonomy (NCBI): domain Eukaryota; kingdom Metazoa; phylum Chordata; class Amphibia; order Anura; family Ranidae; genus Rana; species Rana kukunoris. Next base: position 71,437 of record JAJQKJ010002412.1, read on the forward strand.
CTTCTTGAGAACTGGTGCCCAAAACTGGACTGCATATTCCAGATGAGGTCTTACTAATGATTTGTACAGGGGCAAAATGATATCTCTATCTCTGGAGTCCATACCTCTCTTAATACAAGAAAGGACTTTGTTCGCTTTGGAAACCGCAGCTTGGCATTGCATGCCATTATTGAGCTTATGATCAACTAAAACCCCCAGATCCTTCTCCACTACATATCCCCCCAGTTGTACTCCCCCTAGCATGCACGTGCAGTGGGGGGCTAGCTGTGAAGCCACAGGGAGTCACAGTCAGGTTCCCCCTGTCAACATGGCAGTGCCAGGGGGAAGAAGAACAGCGAAGAACCGGCTCGGGTGGGGACAGCACCAGATCCCTGGACTTGCAAGTGTCTCTTATTAAAAGTCAGCAGGTGCAGTTTTTGTAGCTGCTGACTTAATTTTTTTCCAAAGTGACTGAGCCTCTTTAAACAATCCAAAATCTGACATCGCTGTAAACTCACACAAATTTACACATTCACAAATGTGGATAAATGGAGCTTCTGAAACATAAATATTTCAGACGGCCTAATCTTCGTCAAACAGGTCACAACGGAGTAACTTTAGGAATGGGCAGATACAAGGTTAGATAAAGCTTCCAGTGATACATACCTAAGAGATCCAAGGGGATGAGCACACCTGAAATTGTAATAGCAAATGTCTTGATTCCCAGTTACATTCACCACCTGCAAAAATAATGCAACCCAGTCTTAATGAATGCAACAATTTTTTATGTATTTTCTGACAAGATCAAAGTGTATTTTTTCAATGCTCTCACCGTTTGGTAAGTTATAACAAGCTGTATGACAGGTAGGGCGTAAAACACCGCTATTGTGGAGATATTCCTGTACAGAAAAAAAAAAAAAGGTTGAGAAGGCAGGAAAACAATACAGGGAGAGAAATTGATATACATAGTGCCCCGGGTCGGTTTAAGACTTTATTGTATACCCCTGTCCTGTCAGCACAGGGTCACTTGTATGTACTACATACATGCTAAATGAAGGCTACATACAGTATGCTTACCTTTCCAGCGGCTCAAAAAAAGCCACCACTTCCTGCTCCCCCCCCCCCCACCAAATGCTCTGTATTTATTATCATCGGCTATTAGACACTACAGTGCATGGCGGCAGTGCTGTATCCTGGCCTAGGCCAACAAGGCCCAGGCCTAGAGCAGCACTTTGCAGGGGGGCAGCACGAAAGAGTCCCCACCGGCTTACGTTACACTGTTAAGCAAATTAGTCTAGCGCCCCCATAAAGTGGCTTCCAGTATGCAATCGACTCTTCTAATTTCGACTGTCCTATCATCCTGGACCACAAACCTTCCTCACTGTGCTATGTGTTTTCTGCTTCTCCATTGGCTTAGTTTATCTTCTTAGTCCGCTCCATAAAATGATCAGAAATTTGTGCTTAAAGTAAAACCATAGGCAACACTTTTTTTTTCCACTTTGGATAGAGTAAGGGAGGGTTATAGCCCCTGTCAGTTTATTCTTTACCATCCCTGTCCTATTGTAGATATTTCCCTTCACTTCCTGCCCTATAGTCTGACAGGAAGTGAGAGGAAATCAGCAAAAAACAGCAAGGGGTGTGGCCTTGGCAGGAAGGGGTGTGTCACATTTAAATTAGGTGGTGCACGAGTTTAGTCAGGCCTAGGGCAGCACAAAACCTAAATACACCACTGCACGGCGGAAGGAACCACAGTGAGCGATTGGTGCAGCAGGTATTTGACTAATCCGACCAGTCAAAAACTTGCAGAGGGCTGCCAGAAAGGTAAGTGTATGCAAGAATACAGGCAAACAATGTTCATCAGCACACCCTGGTATTGTCATAGTCAACCTGTCCTTTATAAAGCAAAAGACTCTGGGGTTCACATACATGTTAAAATCAGCATTTTCTTGCTATTAAATTATTTAGAACACACAAATATTTTCTAAAAGCAGAGGCCCTGGGGAAAAACATGGTGGCTATTGCAATTTTTATGTCACACAATATTTGTAAAGCCTCTTTTTAATGCAAATTTTCAGGGGGGGCTCTGCAGCCTGGATCACTTTTACAAGAAAGCCAATCACTGGCTTTTCAAAAACAATAACAGGATTGTGGCTGCAGATCCACTACCAAAGCCCCCAGAAAATCCATGGCAACTTTTACTATTCTGAGAAAGTTGAATACCAAGCCACACTTGTATCATGCACTGCATCATGGGAAGCAAGAGGGAGTGTCACATGTTCCCACATACCCAGGAGGTCCCAACAGTAGCATCCACATGTACGTGTTCCGAGTCAGCAAAGGCTGTATTACAGTGCACATATAGGTCCACCATACAAAAATCTCATTACTATAAGGTTTGTTCCTTTTGGGGAGTGTCATTGGCTTATATTCCTCATGAAATCTTTGTGAAACATAAAAAAAAAAAAAAAAGAGAGGAAAGTAGGCAAATGGAACCTTTATCTAGTGCAGGGGTCTCCAAACTTTTCAAACAAATGGCCAGTCTACTGTCCTTCAGACTTTAGAAGGGCCGGATTGTGGCCCAGCATCAGCAAGAATAAATATGGCCTCAGGGTTGGTGGTCAGTAGGAGGAGTAGTGCCCCATTATTGGTATTGGTAGGAGGAATAGTATCCCATCATTGGTATCAGTTGAAAACATAGTACCTCATTGTTGGTGTCAGTGGGAGCAATAGTGCCCCAAGGGCCAGATAAAGGCGTCTGCACAGTTTTTTTCTTTGTCTTCCTGAAAAGTTCAACTAATATCTGTTTATCCTGCCAGTGAACTCCACTTAACACAGTTTACTTGATAGGGTGGCAGTGTGCTGCACCGCTATGGACTTTAAAGTGGAGTTCCACTCTCATGTAGGCCGCCCCTGTTCGCACTACAGTGGGATTTAAAAAAAAAAAAAAAAAATACAAAAAAATGGAGGCTTGGATATCAATATTGTCACTGTTGATTCACAAGCCTGTAGCTTGTCAATCAGCACCTGGCCACACCTTGTCCTGCCTACGATTTCCTCAATTAATAAACACTTGCTCTGTTGCTGAAACCCTCCTACCAGTGGCGGCTCGTTCATTAGGGGCGTACGGGTGCCACTCCCCCATCCATGTATCCGACCCCTTGATTTACATAGAGGGCGCCGGACTAATAGGTTTAAAAAATAAAATAAAAGGGTAGACTCAGTCCCACCCAGTTGTGTGACAACAGCAAATGAATATTCACTATTTTCACACCAAATCTCTTCCCCGCCATTCAGGAAATGGGTCGTGAGACCAGTTTCCCGATTGGCTAAAACGTCAGGCGATCCTATTGGATGCCTAGGAGGAGGAAAGAGGAAAGAGGAGAGAGGAGATGCACAGAGAAAGCCACCGTCCTGGAGATTAGGACACCGGCCTCCTACTAGGGATGCAGTGTCTGGGAGGGAGGCGTACGAGTCACAAATGATGGAGGATTATGCTCAATAAGGGAAAGTAAAGGAAGTTTTGTTTACTTTGGGAGTCTTGTGAATCATATAGTAACTGGAATTGGAACTTAATCAGACTCTCATGGAGAAGCCCATGGATGCACTTTAAAGCGGAGTTCCAGCCACAATTAGCATTTTTTAAATGTATGTCCTTTCATCCTGCGTTTTTATAATATAAATCCGGTCACTTACTATTTTACAATCCGCCACCGCTCCGCATAGTTATTCAAAAAAAAGGGATTTTTAAATACAGCTTACCTGTAAAATCCTTTTCTTGGAGTACATCACGGGACACAGAGCGGCATATTCATTACTATGTGGGTTATATGGAGTACCTTCAGGTGTGGACACTGGCAATCTCAAACAGGAAGTCCCCTCCCTATATAACCCCCTCCCCTAGAGGGAGTCCCTCAGTTTTGTAGCAAGCAGTATGCCTCCCAAAATGGTCACCCAAAAGAGGGGTGGGAGCTCTGTGTCCCGTGATGTACTCCAAGAAAAGGATTTTACAGGTAAGCTGTATTTAAAAATCCCTTTTTCTTTCTCGTACATCACGGGACACAGAGCGGCATATTCATTACTATGTGGGATGTCCGAAAGCAATGCTTTAATGAGGGGAGGGAGACATCTTCCAAAGAAGGATTCAATTTAGAGATAAACTCAAATCATAATAATAATTCTAACTTAGTCAAGAAAAAACTTATATATATTTTTTTTTTTTTTTTTTTTTATAACCAAGGGTGTTTCTGATCCCGAGGATTTCAAACTGCAGCCTGTAGTACTGCCTGACCAAAGGCAGTATCCGCATTTCTTCTCACGTCTAGTTGATAAAACCTTGTAAACGTGTGGACTGATGACCACGTTGCCGCCTTGCATATCTGAGCCATAGAGATCTGATGGTGTGCTGCCCAAGAGGCGCCCATGGCCCTGGTAGAATGGGCCTTTACCGACAACGGAGGAGGCAACCTCTTCAACCCGTAGGCTTGAATGATTAATTGTCTAATCCATCTCGAGATGGTGGATTTTGCAGCTGCCTGCCCCTTCTTGGGGCCATCTGGTAGAACGAATAACACATCTGTTTTCCGGATCTTTTCTGTAGCTTTAAGATAGGCCTTCATGGCCCGGACAATATCCAAGGTATGCAGCAACCCTTCCTTTCTAGATGTAGGTTTTGGAAAGAAGGATGGAAGTACCAAATCCTGGTTTAAGTGAAATTTGGATATAACCTTTGGTAGAAAGGAAGGATGGGGCCGGAGAACTGCCCTGTCCTTATGCAGAACGAGATATGGTTCCTTACACGATAAGGCTGCTAATTCTGACACTCTCCTGGCCGAAACTATGGCGACCAAGAAAACCAACTTTCTTGTCAGTAAGAGTAAAGGAATCTCAGCCAACGGCTCAAAAGGCTGTTTCTGTAGAGTGGACAGGACAAGATTTAAGTCCCATGGACAAATTGGTGACTTGACAGGAGGATTAATACGCAAGACCCCCTGTAAGAAGGTCTTTACCAGCGAGTGGGTGGCTAGCGGCCTCTGAAACCACACTGACAGAGCTGAGATCTGTCCCTTGATTGTGCTTAGTGCTAGGCCTTTATCCACTCCTAGCTGGAGAAAACTTAACACCCTATCAATAGTATATTTGCGGGAATTCCATCTTTTGGATTCACACCAGCCTACGTAGTTCCTCCACACCCTGTAATAAATCACCCTGGAGACCGGCTTTCTAGCCCTAATCAGGGTAGGAATTACCTGCCTAGACAGGCCTCTATCCCTGAGAATCAGGGATTCAGCCTCCAGGCCGTCGAAATTTAGACGCTGTAATGTAGGGTGGAGGATCGGGCCTTGTGAGAGTAGGTCTGGTTGTAGAGGAAGAGTCCAAGGGTCTCCCACTGCCATCTTCAGGACTAGTGAGTACCAAGTCCTCCGGGGCCAAGCCGGAGCTACTAGAATGACTGGCTTGTTCTCCACTCTGATCTTGCGCAACAGGCGCGGGAGTAACTGTAGTGGAGGGAATGCATATAGAAGTCTGAATTGATGCCAAGGGCAAACCAACGCATCGGTTCCGCAGGCCATAGGATCCCTCGCTCGCGACACGAACCTGTCTAGTTTCTTGTTGAACCTGGATGCCATTATATCTACGTCCGGCATTCCCCACCTCTGGCAGATTGTCTGAAAGACCTGGGGATGCAGAGACCATTCCCCTGGCAACAGACTCTGGCGACTTAAGAAGTCTGCCTGCAGGTTGTCCACTCCGGGAATGAATATCGCTGAAATGCAGGGTACATGAACCTCTGCCCATTGAAAAATCAAGTTCACCTCCCTCTGAGCGGCCTGGCTCCTGGTTCCCCCTTGGTGGTTTATGTATGCCACCGCCGTGGCATTGTCTGACTGGATTCTCACCGGGAACCCCTTTAATCTGGAGGTCCAAGCCAGAAGGGCTAGGCGGGCAGCTCTGATTTCCAAGATATTGATGGGGAGCTGCCTCTCTGCTTTCACCCAAGTTCCCTGGCGGGAGAACCCCTCGAAGACCGCCCCCCAGCCTGCCAGGCTGGCGTCTGTGGTAACTACCTTCCAGACAACAGGGCTGAAGGATTTTCCCTTTAGAAGATTCTGAGGGTTCAACCACCAGGCCAGGCTTTGTCGGACCCTTGATGATAGCGTCAAAGGGGACTCTAAGGCATGTGCCCTCTTGCCCCAGGCTGCTAGAATGGCTGCCTGTAGGACGCGAGTGTGGATCTGAGCGTATGGTACTGCCTCGAATGTGGCCACTAGCTTGCCTAGTAATCGCATACACAGGCGAATAGTTGGTTTTTTCTTGTTTAGAACCAACTGAACCAACCCCTTGATAGCTTCGATCTTTACAAGGGGCAGGAACACCTTTTGATGTTCTGTGTCTAACCTCATGCCGAGGTATTCCAACTGCTTTGTAGGCTGGAACGCTGACTTTCCCCGGTTCAGGACCCAGCCGAATTCTTCGAGGTACCGAACCGTGAGGTTTACTGCCTTTTGCAGACCCGGCCGTGAGTGATCTATGATTAAAAGGTCGTCCAAGTATGCTAGGACTGTGACCCCTTGGATCCTTAAATTGGCCAGAATTGGGGCTAGGATCTTCGTGAATACCCGGGGGGCCGTGGCCAGCCCGAAGGGGAGCGCCCTGAATTGGAAGTGTCGCTGCCCCACCGCGAAGCGTAAAAACCTTTGATGCGACTGAAAGATTGGTACATGAAGGTAAGCATCCTTTATGTCTATGGAGGCCAGAAAATCGTCCTTCTGAAGCGCGGCGGCTGCTGACCGGATGGATTCCATCCGGAAGGAACGAACCCTTAGGTAACCGTTTAACCTCTTTAGGTCCAAGATTGGCCTGACATCGCCGTTGGGCTTTGGTATGACAAAGAGATTGGAATAGAAACCTAGGCCTTGCTCTTGGGCTGGCACTTCTATAATTACGTCCTGGCCAAGCAGGTGATCCAAAGCTGCCAGCATTGAGGCCTTCCTTGCTGGATCCCTTGGTAGCCTTGATTCTTGAAAATGAGGCGGAGGATACCTTAGAAACTCCAGTCTGTAACCTGTGGTTACAGATGCCCGGACCCATTTGTCGGGGATCTTGGCTTCCCAAACCTCTGAGAAGAAACGAAGCCTTCCCCCCACCCGCAAGAGTGGGGGCGCCCCTTCATAAGGCAGACTTAGGGGCTGTCTTTGACGGCTTGCGATACCACGGCCTCTTACCCCCAGGGGTCTGTCCCTGCGATCTACTGTTAACGTTGGATCGTGCAGGCGGCCGTCGATACTGCCTGGAATTTGAGGGCCCCGAGACAGGAAAGAGCTGCCTTTTAAATGTAGGAGCCCGGAATGTCTTTTTGACCGGTAAAAGGGTACTCTTGCCATTTGAAATAGTCTGAATATATTTATCCAGATCCTCTCCGAAGAGTCGTCCTCCATGGAAGGGAAACCCTGCCAGAAGCTTTTTGCATGGGGGCTCCGCCGCCCAGTTCTTCAACCATAAGAGCCTTCTCATGTGCACCAAACATAGTGATAAACGAGAGGCCTGCTGGATGGAATCTTTTATAGCATCTACCGCAAAACACAGAGCTCTGGGAATGTCAGAAAACTCTTCTGCTTGTTGGGTAGGCATGTCCCTTAACATTTCCTTTGTCTGGTCTTTTAATGCCTGACAAACTCCAATTGCAGCCACCGCTGGCTGCACCACTGCTCCTGCCGTAGCAAAGGATGCTTTTAAAAGTGTTTCTAATCTTTTATCAACTGGATCTTTAAACATATGTATGTTTTCCACCGGGCAAGTTAGTGATTTATTCACACATGAGATGGCTGCATCCACTACTGGGAGCCTCCACCTCTTGGAGAACTTTTCCTCCATGGGGTAAATGACCGCAAATCTTTTCGGTGGCAGAAAAATCCTGTCCGGCCGTACCCAATCCCGAAAGATCAATTCCTCCAAGAGAGGATGGACCGGAAAACTGCGTTGTTTAACGGAGCTTTCAAAGAGCCCAGAGAGGATACCGGAGGAACCTGAGACTCTGGCAATGGTAAACTAAATGCCGAGCGGACCATGTCCGTCAAAGACTGTACCCACAGTCTTTCTGTCTGGGAGTCTGAAAATGGTTCCTCAGAGGCAGATCCCTCAATCCCTGAACCCTCTTGGTTCAGGTCTAGTTGATCCTCCTGTGATTCCAATTCCTCTGGAGAGAGAATCTCAGCATCTGAGGATACACCTCCTGGTGATGGGGATCTAACCCGTTTTTTTACCAGGAATAGCTCTAGCGATCAATGTTGCTATTCTCTCTTCTAGCCCCCCTAGGGATACGGCTAGCATCTCCTCTGTGATAAACACAGGGCTGGGCTGATCTGGGCCAGCCTCCGCACCAGATCCCCCTAATGGCTTATCCAAGGCGCTTCTTATGTTAATAAGTTGCGGGGAAAGTATCGGCATATCAGAATCAGAAAGGGAACCCTTTTGTTTTTTGGTCTTTTTTGTACCCTTTGACCCCGAACCCTTGGAAGCCATAATACAAAATCGAGGGACTCCGCCCACACAACAGACTGTAGTGGGCAGGAGTACAAAATCAGAGTTTAGGGGACAATAGATTACTAATGCCCAAAAACTGATGGGATCCCGTATGTTCTCTTTTTTTTTTTTTTTTTTTAAATATATTATATATTTACTTTTGACAACATACCGTGACCCCAAACTAAGTTTGCCAGCCTCCAAACCTGCTGCAAAAAAGGGGGATTTCTTGGCTTAACAAAAAAGGTATTTGGAACAAAGTCCAGATGTACTACCCCTCTTCCGCCACCGGGAGTCACTGTTCTGCCGCTCTGCGTCCTCTCCTGTGAAAATCAGCCTCAGACTGAGCACTGACCATGCCTGCTGTCTATAACAGCACAAAGGCGCGCCCCTGTATGACGCCGCAGGCACGCCCCCCCCGCCCTCCTGTCTGAACGGCGCGAAAAATGTCAATAAGACGTGCGCGCGCACGCGCGCGCGCGCGTATGCCGGAAACAGGAGGAACATGGAGGAGCCGCGCTGCTGGAGATCCAGGAACGCAGAAACAGGCGGCAGATTCAAACTCCCGGCCAGGTAGGACTCTCCAAAGGCCCCTAGGGATCCTTACTAGCCCTAGGAAGAAACAGCAGGTTTAGCTAGCACACATATTTAGACAGGGGGACCTAGTGATGGGGGAGAAAAGGTGTCATCCTGTCTCTCTTCAGACATAGTGAACAAGGTTGCCCATGCAGAGCATACTTAGGCTATCCCCCCTTTTTAGGTTACCCCGGAGAGCCTGCTGTCGAACCAAGTCCCGCAGGCTCCCCCTTACCTGCTCCATGCTGCAGGATGTTTGTCCAGCAAACTGATCCAATCTTCTCCCATCTCCGTGGGTAGCGTAGTAGACCTTCAGGCCCTGGGGTCCTATGAAGGTACCCACTGTCCTGGACCTATATAGCACCCTGGCAAACAGGAACTTATGGTTTTTTCAAACTCCAAGTCCTGGGCCCAGGGTCCAGCCCTCCAAAGAGGAGCATTATAGGCAAAACCCCACGGCTTGGGGCCCGGGTACTGTCCACTTTGGCACTGAGGCTCCTTGGACAGATCCGATTAGCCCGCCCTTAATCCCAAGGATGTGGAGCAAAGCTATTCCGTGACCAACACCTAAGACACTGGCGAAAAAACTGAGGGACTCCCTCTAGGGGAGGGGGTTATATAGGGAGGGGACTTCCTGTTTGAGATTGCCAGTGTCCACACCTGAAGGTACTCCATATAACCCACATAGTAATGAATATGCCGCTCTGTGTCCCGTGATGTACGAGAAAGAAAGATAGTTTATAAAACTATGTCTACACCGTTGTCATTTTGCTTGTGGGCATTGTGAAGCCTACAAGTCTTGGATGGGGAGTGATAATTGGACAGCACACTGCATCCTGGGAAATTATGACACACATTTCCCAGGAGCATTAGAGGGAGATGATGTCAGAATCCTAGGTGATTTCAAAGGCAGATTTTGTGGGACCGCATAGCAAGGCATTTCCAGATGAGTAAAAAAAATAAAAATAAATGTTTTCCTTTAGGTCCAATGAGCACAATAATGAAAAATAAAATTTGGGATGGAATCTCCACTTTAGGAAAACGCAGATGAAGGCAAGGCTTAGCCCATTCATTTTTTTATACATTTAAATTGATTATATATATATATATATATATATATATATATATATAATAATGTTACAGAAATATTGGTATTTCTCACCAGAAATATATTTGGTACTTTTTCCGCATCACGCGTTTGTCTTTTCTTGCCAGGTCAGAAACACAAAGAAACTTCTAAAAGAAATAAAATAAAAAATACAATCATCGTACGTTTATCATATTTAGAATTTTTACACTTTTAAATAAAATAACAAATAGTTTGTTAAATTACCGCCCCTTATTTAACGCTAGCAAACATGGTATTCACGAAAGCTATAATCGTTATTCAACATAGTCGTTATGGTTTTCAACCGACTAGTTATCCAATCGTTATGCTAACTACTCAAGAGTTATTTTAACGTCCCAAATCGTAATAACGTCTAGGATCGTTAAATAACGCTGGAGAGATGCATTCTGGGAGCAGAAGAACAGCTGCATGTGGGAGGAGAGAGAGAGAGAGAGAGAGAGAGAGAGAGAGAGAGAGAGAGAGAGAGAGAGAGAGAGAGAGAGAGAGAGAGAGAGAGAGAGAGAGAGAGAGAGAGAGAGAGAGACAAGACACACGTGGAGATTGAGCATGTGATGTGCATAACTTCACTGTGTGCGTTTTTCTAAAGCCATGTGTATTTCCTCATACAGAGAATAAATCATGGGAGATAATCGGAATTTAGCTATCACCTGGGTTTCAGAAAAGTCATCCAAAATAGTACGTGAACGGAATACACGTTTATAAATCTGAACAACATTCTAACGTGTTCTTCGCCTCTGGATAATTTTAAGTTTAAATACAGCATGGTTCCATCTTGCCCAAAACTACTAAAAACTTCACTACACTACAAAGATCGCCAAAAGCTTCCTCTAACAACGAATTATCGCCTGGGAAATGTCATAACGACACCCTGAGGGAGGTGCTATATAACGATTACTTAACAATCGATAACAGTCAAAAAAATCTTTGTGAATTGCACTTCTGTACATATTTAACGATTTGACTATTTAAAACAACGATCGAATCATTAAATAACGATCCACACCTTAAAATATCGGTTACGTGTAGTGAAACGTTATTTGATGATTTTTCAAAGCGTTAAATCGTTTAGTGGATTGAACTAGCTTCAATAACGTGCAAAATTGTTAAAATAACGACCGGAATCTGGAAATAAAGCTTTGTGAATTGACCCCACTGTGCTAGTATGCACTGCATCCTAGTAAATTATGTCAGACTTCAAACAAATGGCCACTGCCCCACCTATAACTGGTCTATGAAGCAAGGAGCACTGGAAGGGCAACTCATATCAAACAAATACCAGAGAAATTTCCAAGCTCAACTTAGCAACCAGCCGATTGGACCTTTCGAACAGTAAGCATTAAAAACAGGAGTTTAGTCTGCACACATTATGTCAGACTTACTTGTCAAAAAAGAGATTTTTTAATACAGCTTACCTGTAAAATCTTTTTCTTGGAGTACATCACGGGACACAGAGCAGCATATTCATTACTATATGGGTTATATGGAGTACCTTCAGGTGATGGACACTGGCAATCTCAAACAGGAAGTCCCCTCCCTATATAACCCCCTCCCATAGAGGAAGTACCTCAGTTTTGTAGCAAGCAGTATGCCTCCCAAAAATGTTCCCCAAAAAGAGGGGTGGGAGCTTTGTGTCCCGTGATGTACTCCAAGAAAAAGATTTTACAGGTAAGTTGTATTAAAAAATCTCTTTTTTTTTCTCGTACATCACGGGACACAAAGCAGCATATTCATTACTATATGGGATGTCCGAAAGCAGTGCTTTAATGAGGGGAGGGAGACATCTTCCAAAAAAGGATTTAATTTAGAGGTATACTCAAATAATAATAAATCCAACTTAGTCAAGAATGTAAATCTGAAATCTAAATCAAGGGAGCCCCCTCAGATCCTGAGGAGCTTGAATCGCGGCCTGCAGTACTGCCTGCCCAAAGGCTGTATCCGCATTCCTTCTTACGTCCAATTGATAAAAAAAATTGTAAACGTGTGGACTGACGACCACGTTGCTGCCTTGCATATTTGAGCCATAGAGATCTTGATGATGTGCTGCCCAGGAGGTGCCCATGGCCCTGGTAGAATGGGCCTTTACCGACAAAGGAGGAGGCAACCTCTTCAAACCGCAGGCCTGAATGATTAATTGTTTAATCCATCTTGCGATGGTGGATCTAGCCGCTGCCTGACCCATCTTGGGCTCCTCCGGTAAAACGAACACCACATCTGTTTTCCAAACCTTCTCTGTAGCTTTAAGATAGGCCTTTATGGCCCTGACAATATCCAACGTATGCAGCAACCCCTCCTTTCTAGAGGTGGGTTTTGGAAAGAAGGATGGAAGTACCACATCCTGGTTCAGGTGGAACTGGATATAACCTTTGGTAGAAAGGAAGGATGAGGACGGAAAACCGCCCTATAAAAATGAGATATGGTTCCTTACAAGATAAGGCTGCCAATTCCGATACTCTCCTGGCCGAAACTATGGCGATCAGAAATACCGACTTTCTAGTCAGTAAAACCAAAGGTACCTCAGCCAACGGCTCAAAGGGTTGTTTCTGTAGAGTTGACAGAACAAGATTTAAGTCCCATGGACAAAGTGGTGATTTGACTGGAGGATTGACACGTAAGACTCCCTGTATTAAGGTCTTAACCAGTGAGTGGGCGGCCAGCGGCCTCTGAAACCACACTGATAAGGCTGAAATCTGTCCCTAGATCGTGCTTAATGCCAGGCCTTTATCCACTCCTAGCTGGAGAAAACTTAATACTCTGTCAATGGTATACTTGCGGGAAAACCATCTCTTAGACTCACACCAGCCTACGTAGGCCCTCCAAACCCTGTAACAAATTACCCTGGAGGCCGGCTTTCTAGCCTTAATGAGGGTAGGGATTACCTGCCTAGACAGACCTCTACCCCTGAGAATCAGGGATTCAGCCGCCAGGCCGTCAAATTTAGACGCCGTAATGCAGGGTGGAGGATCGGGCCTTGTGAGAGTAGGTCTGGCCATAGAGGAAGAGTCCAAGGGCCTCCCGCTGCCAATTTCAGGACTAGTGAGTACCATGCCCTCCGGTACCAAGCTGGGGCTACCAGGATAACCGGCCTGTGCTATGATCCTGCGCAACAGGTGGGGTAGTAACTGCAGCGGGGGAAATGCATATAGAAGTTATGATTGATGCCAAGGGCAAACCAACGCATCGGTTCCGCAGGCCATAGGGTCCCTCGTTCGAGACATGAACCTGTCTAGCTTCTTGTTGAATCCTGATGCCATGACGTCCACGTCTGGCACTCCCCACTTCTGGCAGATTGTCTGAAAGACCTGTGGATGCAGAGACCACTCCCCGGCGACAGGGTTTTGGCGACTTAGGAAGTACGCCTGCAGGTTGTCCACCCCGGGAATGAATATCGCCGATATGCAGGGTACATAAACCTCTGCCCACCGAAAAACCAAGCTCATCTCTCTTTGAGTGGCTTGACTCTTGGTTCCCCCTTGGTGGTTCACATATATGCCACCGCTGTGGCATTGTCTGAATGAATTCTCACCGAGGACCCCTGTAATCTGGATGTCTATGCCAGGAGGGCTAGCCGAGCCGCTCCGATCTCCCAGATATTGATGGGCAGCTGCCTCTCCGCCTCTGCCCAAGTTCCTTGGCGAGTGAACTCGTTCAAGACCGCTCTCTAGCCTTCCAGACCACTGGGCAGAAAGACTCCCCTTCAGAAGGTTCTGAGGGTTTAACCACCAGCATAGACTCTGCCGGACCTTTAATGACGGCGTCACAGGAAACTCCAAGGCCTTTGCTCCCTTGCTCCAAGCTGCTAGAATTGTTTGGAAGGACGCCACGGCAGGCACTGCTGAGATCTGAACTCAGGATCTCCAGTTTACTAGACAGGCACTTTCACCAACTAAGCCACAGCGCCTCGCTTCTGTAGGACGCGAGTGTGGAAGCGTGCGGTATCGCCTCGAACATGGCCATTAGTTTGCCTAGTAATCGCATACATAGGCGAATAGTTGGTTCTCTTTTGCTTAGAACCAACTGAATCAATTTTTTTTTTTTGATAGCCTCGACCTTTACCAGGGGCAGGAACACCCCTTTTGCTGTTCTGTGTCTAATCTCATGCCGAGATATTACCAACAACTTTGTAGGTTGAAATGCTGATTTTTTCCCCGGTTTAGGACCCAGCCGAACCTCTCGAGGTACTGAACCATGAGGGCTACTGCGCATTCCAGCCAAGGAAGTGAGTGATCTATGATTAAGAGGTCGTCCAGGTATCCTAGGACCAAGACCCCTTGGATCCTTAGATTGACTAGAATTGGAGCTAGGACCTTCGTGAATACCCGGGGGCCGTAGCCAGCCCGAAGGGGAGCGCCACGAATTGGAAGTGACGCTGTATCACTGCGAAGCGCAAAAAAATCTTTGATGTGGCTGAAAGATTGGTACATGAAGGTAACCATCCTTTATGTCTATAGAAGACAGAAAGTCGTCCTTCTGGAGTGTGGCGGCTGCTGACCGAACGGATTCCATCCGGAAAGAGCGAACCCTTAGGTAAGCATTTAAACCTTTTAGGTCCAAAATTGGTCTGACATCGCCGATGGGCTTTGGTATGACAAACAGATTAGAATAGAAACCTAGCCCCTGTTCTTGGGCTGGTACCTCTACCATTATGCCCTGGTACAGCAGATGATCCAATGCCGCCCGCATTGAGGCCTTCCTTGTGGAGGAAACTTTAGAAATTCTAATCTGTAGCCTGTGGCCACAGATGATCGGACCCCCTCTGTCGGGGATCGATACCATGGCCTCTTGCCCCCAGAGGCCTGTCCTTGCGATCCATTGTTAAAAGTTTGATCGCGCAGGAGGCCCGATACTGCCTGGAATTTGAGGGCCCCGGAACAGGGGGGAGCTGCCTTTTAAACGCAGGACCCCGGAACTTCTTTTGACTGGTAAAAGGGTACTTTTGCCACTTAACAGTCTGAATGTATTTATCCAGATCTTTCCATGGAAGGGAAAAACCTGCCAGTAGTCTTTTGTATGGGGCTCGGCCACCCAGTTCTTCAACCATAAGAGCCTTCTCATATGCACTAAAAATAGTGACAAACGAGACGCCTGCTGGATGGAGTCTTTTATAGCCTCTACCGCAAAGCACAGAGCTCTGGGAATATCCAATAACTCCTCTGCCTATCGGGCAGGGATGTCTTTAAGCATCTGTTTTGTCTGGTCCTTTAACGCCTGACAAACTCCAATTGCAGCCACTGCTGGCTGTACCACTGCTCCTGCCGTAGCAAAGGATGCTTGAAAAAGTGTCTCTAAACGTTTATCGACCGGGACTTTAAACATTTGTATGTTTTCCCCCGGGCCAGTTAATGATTTATTCCCACATGAGATGGCTGCGTCCACAGTTGGGAGCGCCCATTTCTTAGAAAAATTTCTCTTCCATAGGGTAAATAACAGAAAACCTTCCAGGCGGTCTCCCATCCAGGCACTAACCAGGCCCGACCCTGCTTAGCCTCCGAGATCAGACGAGATCGGGCGCTTTCAGGGTGATGTGGCCGTAGGCTTTAGGCGGCAGAAAAAGTTCTGCCCGGTCGTCCCAATCCTGGAAAAACTAATTCCTCTAACAGAGGATGGACCGGAAAAGCTGCGTTGCTTAAAGGCGCTTTAAAAGAACCCAAAGAGGATACCGCAGGAACCTGAGGCTCTGGAAATGGCAAATTAAATGCCGAGCGGACCATGTCTGTCAAAGACTGGACCCACAGACTCTCCGTCTGGGAGGCTGAAAACGATTCCTCAGTGGTAGATCCTTCCTCTAGGTTCTGGTCCAACCGATCCTCCTGAAATTCTAATTCCTCCGGAGAGAGAATCTCAGCATCCGAGGATACACCCTTTTGGCGATGGGGATCTAGTCCGCTTCTTGCCAGAAATAGAGCCAGCGATCATAGCTGTTAACTTTTTTCTCTAGCCCCCCTAGGGTGACGGCTAGCATCTCCTCTGTGATAACACAGGGTTGGGCCGATCTGGGCCAGCCTCAGCACCAGACCCCCTTAATGGGTTATCCAAGGTGACCCCTATAGGAATAACCTGTGGGGAAAGTATTGGCATATCATCAGAACCAGAGGAAGAACCCCTTTGTCTTTGCCCTTTTTTTTTTTTTTTGTTTTGATCCTGAACCTTTGGAAGCCATAATACAAAACCGAGGGACTCCGCTTACAACAACAGACTGTTATAGCCAGGAGTACAAAAAATAAGGTTTAGGGGACAATAGGATCACTAATGCCCAAAAACGGTGGGGCTCAGTATGTTTTCCTTTATAATATTATTGTTTTTCACAACATACAGCCCCACCCCCAACATGTTTGCCAGCATTCAACCTGTTGCCAAGGGGATTTTTGGCTTAACAAAAAGCATTGGAGCTGACTCCAGCATGTACTACCCTTTTCTCGCCACCGGGATTTACTGTGCTGCCAGCTCTGCGTCCTCTCTCTTCCAGCTCAGCTTTGATCTGAGCTAAGATCGCGCCTGCTGTGTATAACAGCAATTGAAGGCATGCCCACTCTACACTGCATTCACGCCCCCCGCCCCCCCCCCCTTCCCGAACGGCGCAAACATTTTTCTATATGCATGCGCGTGTTTGTCGGGGGAGAAGAGCCCAGGAGGAGACGCACTCTGGAGCCCAGGAAATGCAGGCTGGAGGACGCATCAGGCGGCAGATTTGAATCCCGGCAAGGTAAGGCTTAAAACAGGCCCCTAAGGAGTCAATTTAGCCTAGAGACAGATCTCCTTTTTCTTTTTTTTTAAAAAGACCTTCAACCAGCGAGCAGCAGGTAGCTAGCAAACATACATAGATAGGTAGGGGGATCAAGTGATGGGGGGGAACATTTCAGGCCATCCTGTCCATCAGACATAGTGACCATGGTGCCAATGCAGAGCATACTCAGGCTACCCCCCTTAAGATCTCCCCTGGAGAGCCTGCTGTCGAACCAAGTCCCGCAGGCTCCCCCCTCTTACCTGCTCCATGCCGCAGGACGTTTGCAAAATGGTCCAATCTTCTCCCATCTCCGTGGGTAGCGTAGTAGACCTTCAGGCACTGGGGTCCTGGAAGGAACCGACTGTCCTGGACCTATACAGCACCCTGGCAAACAGGATCTTTTGGTTTAGAAAAAACTCCAAGTCCTGGGCCCAGGGTCCAGCCCTCTAGAGAAGGAGCATTATAGGCAAAACCCCACGGTTTGGGGCCCGGGTACTGTCCACTTTGGCACTGAGGCTCCTTGGACAGATCCGGTTAGCCCGCCTTAATCCCAAGGATGTGGAGGCAAAGCTATTCCGTGACCAACACCTAAGACACTGGCGAAAAAACTGAGGTACTTCCTCTATGGGAGGGGGTTATATAGGGAGGGGACTTCCTGTTTGAGATTGCCAGTGTCCACACCTGAAGGTACTCCATATAGTAATGAATATGCTGCTCTGTGTCCCGTGATGTACGAGAAAGAAAGGAGCTCTCCATCACTGCACTGTCAGTACCGGGGCCCCTTACATCTTCACCCCTTCTCCACATAACGAGTGCAGTAATGCACTCGGACCTGCACATGTATGGCTCAGTGTAACTTACCGTTGACAGGAAGATGAAAGCATTTATGGCAGAAGAGACCCTTCTCTTCTGCCATAAAAACCCTGCCTGTCAGCATTTTAAAGTTTAAAACCGCTTTAATCCTGCACTTGCTACCTCCATGAACTACAGAACATCTTCCCGATATTATGGCCATGAGGAAGGTGCTCTGTAGTTCTGTCCAAAGATAACAATGCTGCTCCTCCATAGACAAAATGCAGCGAGTGAGATTAGTCACCCTAGGACAAAAAAGTGTTTTTTTTTGCTGGATCACCAGGTGAAAGTGAAAAAGGAGAAGTATAGCAAAAGCTTGTTTGGCTGTACTTCTCCTATGGATTACAAGAGTGCATTTAGTTTTGTACTCCTGTGACCCGTTTTCAGCAGATAGCAGGCTGAAGTCCGCTCTCTGCTGATGTCACTGGTGTCGGTTCAGGCACCGCGTCATCACAACCATGGAGCCTGGATCCGCCAGGTGCCTGGACTGACACCCGCAAGCCGCTGAGAGGCTACATTGGCCTCCCTGCCCCCTCCACAGCTCATCGCTCCAATGAGCGAGAAGGAAGCAGAGCAGAGAGATGTGACCGACAGTCTGCAGCTCTCTGTTCTGAAAAAAAAACAAATGATCAGTCGTGTTCGATTGCTCGGTTCTCAGTGTCAGTGCAGAGGTGCCAGGGGACCGATGTTGCATCCACTGAGGAAAGTATGATTATAAAAAATAAATAAAAAAACACCCTTAATTCTCTTTCAAGAAACTATGCCTGAAAAATGCAAACAAATGCAGCCACCACTTCCAAGGACTGGCAAGCTAAAATAATTGTTTTATCTTGCGTTTAGATATGCTTTATGCCATACTGTGGAGTGGACCTTCGGGCCAAAGTAATAATTACAATACAGGATTTATATAGCGCCAACATTTAGCACAGCACATTACAACCTGAGGGCAGACAGTACAGTTACAATACAATACAGGAGGAATCAGAGGGCCCTGCTTGTTCGAGCTTACAATCCAAGTACGGTTTAGTTCACCTTTGTCCTGATAACGTTCTTATCAGATTCTATGTCAGTCAGTGTGTCATAATCATCCTCTTCTACAGAGCTCAGAGACTCCAACCTTGGACGAGACACAAGATTTTCAAGAGATTTTTCTGTAAACAATAAATAACCATAGTGCATTAATATACTGTAATGTCACTATATTCTGGCAATACCTGCATTCATATATGAAATTAATGGAAAATTACCAATTTAAATTGCATTGTGTAAATCATTCAGATCTAGATTTAAATTCCCTTACATTATATATATATATATATATATATATATATATATATATATATATATATATATATATGGTGATTACACCCCTAAATGAAAATGTCCAAATTGGGACCGAAGTGTCAATATTTTGTGTGGCCACCATCATTTTCCAGCACTGCCTTAACCCTCTTGAGCATGGAGTGGTGTGAACAAAGGTTGCCACTGGAGTCCTCTTCTACTCCTCTTTGACGACATCATGGATCTGGTGGATGTTGGAGACCTTGAGCTCCTCCACCTTCTAATTGAGGATGCCCCAAGTGAGTACAAGCCTCCCATGCCTATTGTTGTGCTTGCATGGATGTTCAATTCCATGCAATAGGTTTATAGCTCCCAAACAAAATTTGCGTCCTTTTCTTCCCACAAATAGAGCTTTCTTTTTTTGATGGTATTTGATTGCCTCTGCGATTTTTATTTTTTGCGCTATAAACAAAAATAGAGCGACATTTTTGAAAACAAACATATTTTTGACTTTTTGTTATAATAAAAATCAAATAAACTACATTTTATTCAAACATTTAGGCCAAAATGTGGCAACAGCGACACTAATACAGCGATCAGAAAAATGATCGCTTAGTGACGCTGGCAATAGGGGGTGAAAGGGTTAACTAGGGCGGTGATCAAGGGGCTAAACCTTTATTGGGGGGGTACGGGGCTACCCTGGACCTAACACTAACTGCCTGTCACACTGACACTTAATGCAGTGATCAGTAAATATATGATCACTGCAATCAGTGACATTGTGACAGAGGGCTGGGGGGTGATTGGAAGGGGTTAAATGTGCCTGTGTGTGGTGTCAGTGTAGTGTTGGTGTGCCTTACTTTTCAATCCGCCGAGAGGAGAGCTAACATCACTTCCTCTGCCTGTGTTTACATTATACAGGCAGAGGAAGTGACAAGGCGGGGGGATGCCGGATTGGCTGGGAGCGATCACGAGGGGGCGGACAGAAACGGACAGCCGCCCCCTCAGCACGGATCGCTCCCGGAGGTAAGCCGCCCACCGCACGCAGCGGAGGGGGTCCCGATCGGACCCCCGACCCGCAAGAAGGCAGGGACGTGCATGTACGCCCATCTGCCTGTACGTGCCATTCTATGGATGTACATAGTCGTGCAGCAGGCGTTAAGCGGTTAATAGACAATACCTTTTAAATACTCACCTGGTCTGTTCTAAAAATCCTGAGGGGTTATGCTGTGCCTATGAGCACTAGGTTTTTTTTTTTGTTCATCGGATTGACCAGATCAGGCCATACACACACTATCAATCTTTTATTTTCTAGTATATATTTCCCCAAAGACAACCTCTGGATATGACGCTGAGCATGGGCACTCAGCTTCTTTGGTTGACCTTGGCGAGGCCGGTTCTGAGTGGAAACTGCCCTGTTAAAACGCTGTATGGTCTTGGCCACTGTGCTGCAGCTCAGTTTCAGGATCTTGGCAATCTTCTTATAGCCTAGGCCACCTTTATGTAGAGCAACAATTCCCTTTTTAGATCCTCAGAGTTCTTTGCCATGGAGGTGCGATGTTGAACTTCCAGTGACCAGTATGAGACAGTGAAAGCGATAATAGCAAATTTAACACACCTGCTCCCCAGTCACACCTGAGACCTTGTAACACTAACGAGTCACATGACACTGAAAAGGGAAAATGGCTAATTGGGCCCAATTTGAAAATTTTCACTTAGGGGTGTACTCGCTTTTGTTGCCAGCGGTTTAGACATTAATGGCTGGGTGTTAAGTTATTTTGAGGGTTATTTTGAGGGGACAACAACTACAACAACTACTTTACATTGTAGCAAAGTGTAATTTCTTCAGTGTTGTCACATGAAAAGATATAATAAAATATTTACAAAAATGTGAGGGGTGTACTCACTTATTTGAAATACTATGTATGTATGTATGTATGTATGTATGTATGTATGTATGTATGTAATATATATATATATATATATATATATATATATATATCACTCTGTGACCCCCCCAAAGTATCAAAATCAGATCCACTTGTCTGTCATTTAGTATGAGTAGCAGAGATACCTTTTGGTAAATAAAAGGTTTCTTGCTAAATTAAATTGATCTTGGGAGCGATAAAGAGGACATAAGTATTGCCTATGGAGGGCCATTTTTCTTACTCTTACCTCCCTACGACATGCAGTCTTTCGCAATGTTATCAGTTTCTTTCCACCAATTCCACAATACTTTATTAATCTTGACAAAACTACCATAATGGACTTTCTCTTAACCAAGGTCTGAAGAGTTACTTACTGTGTGTTTTCATTACCTGTATAACTGTATGAAGCCTCTGCTGAAGATACCGGACTGTCTGTACAATCATCTGGACTGCCCACTAAGCTATTATCTGCTGCAGAAGAAAAAAGTATGTTTATACAGAACAGTATAAAAGTTTGGACATCCATGTTAAAGTGGGAAACAGCCCTTAATGAGGAAATACCCCTGGCACAATGGCGGACTATTTGGTCCCAAGCAGCCAAGAGCTCCCTTTGCACTTTATACAAAGAGAACACATATAAAATCCTTCTCTTTTGGTATATGACCCCCGATGTGCTCCATGCCATATATCCCGCTAGTTCTGATCGCTGCTGGCGATGCCAAGGAGACAGGGGCTCCCTCTTTCACATATAGGTCCAGCAACTGCTGAGCCGCCTCCTAGATACTCAGGTCCCCATATCTCCTAAATTCTTCCTTTTGGGCTTATCCCCCTTGAGGATCTCCACACCTTGCAAGAAGTTGCTACGCCACATCCTCACAGCTGCTCGATGCCTGGTTGCCCTGAACTGGAAAAGCCGCTCTCCCCCTACCCCTGAGGCCCTGCACGCCAGGATCAAGGATGTGGAGCTGATGGAGAGAATGACCGCCAGGATACAGGACAGACTGGAGGTCCATGACACTGTCTGGGAACCTTGGCGCCTCCGGGAGGATTCCCCTTGACCAGGTAGCTGAGCTATTCCGACGATCTTCTCCCCCTTTCCCTTCCCCCCCCCCTATTTTTTTTTCTGTGTTTTTTTTCTTTTTCTTCTGTTTTTTTTTTTTTTTTTTTCTTTTCCTCCTCTTATTCTCTTTACCCATTTTTTCTTTTTCTCTCCCCTCTATTGGGGTACCTTCTCGACCCTTTTGTGTTTAAAGTTTTGCAATATGATGACGTGTGTCGCTGTGCTATGACGGCCTTAACCTAAGTTGTGAGCCTATTGTTGTATGGACTTTGTGTACAATTCTATACATGTTACTATCTGCACTAATGTGGTAGCACACCAAAAGGAAAGCAGACCTGTGCCTTGTCTCTTTATATCTCCTCATGCTGTATCATGTGGCTGTGTATCCTGTAAGAATTGTACTCCTTCCTTTTCTTAACTTCAATAAAAAGTTATTTGATAAAAAAAAGTTTGGACATCATTTACTGCAATTCATTTGGGAATACTGCAGTTGTTGTTCCCAAGAATTTTAACATTTTCTCAATATGGGAGAAAGGTTACTGGCTTCTATGCACAAGATCCTAGCTTTCTTCAGTCCTCGTATTAGTAAATCAGTGTAAGGCCTCTTGCACACTGCAGCCTGAAAAAGGTCAGTACACCATTTTTTTACTGATCTACAATGTTTACAATATTTCTGTACACACAGGTGAGTACTCAGGATTTTGTGCCGGTGCATGCAAATCTGTGCATATGAGCATAACTATGAGTCCAACCTATGTATGTAGCAAAAAAACAGGATGCGCTAGAACTTATTATTAACAGACAAACAAACTTAGTGTCCATGGATAGTAATCATAAACTACTGAACAAAAATAGTGTCCATAAGTGATAAAACAGAGGATTAGTGTCCAACTGATCCTATTTGGACCAGTAATAAATATATTAATGTATTTAAAAAAAACACCAGTGAGAAAATTGTGATGTTGACAATAAACGTGGTGACATTCAAAGAAGTGCTGATAGTAGATCCTCCACCATGCAGAAAGTACTAACTGCTTACCGGAACACCGGTGGTCTCTTAACAAAAAGAAGACCCCAGAAAGCATATATGTACCCAATGGAGGAAGGTGGTAGACCAGGTGAGTTATCGATCCCCTTCAGGTTGGAAACTCGGAACCAAATACCAGGGAAAAGCAAAAAAGGCCACAATAGTGTAACAACGTCTTAAAAATTTATTTTTAAAAAAAGCCAAAAACACACTTACATAAAATAAAAGCAAACAGGCATGTCAGTGGTATGCTGGGACTCCGGCCGGAAGCGATCCATGCAAATACTTGACCCGTCCAAACGAGGTATGGGAAGAGGTAAACA
The DNA here is from genome assembly GCA_029574335.1 of Rana kukunoris. Lineage (NCBI taxonomy): Eukaryota > Metazoa > Chordata > Amphibia > Anura > Ranidae > Rana > Rana kukunoris. The sequence goes on from JAJQKJ010002412.1 coordinate 94,833, forward strand.
GCGGGGGATGAACCGATGAGAAACACTATCCCGCCCGACCGGTTTCGCGACAAATCGCTTAATCATGGGGCCCCAACCTGAAGGGGATCGATAACTCACCTGGTCTACCACCTTCCTCCATTGGGTACATATATGCTTTCTGGGGTCTTCTTTTTGTTAAGAGACCACCGGTGTTCCGGTAAGCAGTTAGTACTTTCTGCATGGTGGAGGATCTACTATCAGCACTTCTTTGAATGTCACCACGTTTATTGTCAACATCACAATTTTCTCACTGGTGTTTTTTTTAAATACATTAATATATTTATTACTGGTCCAAATAGGATCAGTTGGACACTAATCCTCTGTTTTATCACTTATGGACACTATTTTTGTTCAGTAGTTTATGATTACTATCCATGGACACTAAGTTTGTTTGTCTGTTAATAATAAGTTCTAGCGCATCCTGTTTTTTTGCTATTTGTTTATCTGTGTTTGTAACTACAGTCAGGTGCAGCTTCTTTTGAGTTTCTAATTTCACTTTAGATCACCAGCACTCTGTTGCTTTGTTTTTTTGTTTCTTTGCTTGCCTTAGCGCAGTTGACCTTCCCCTTTTTCACAACCTATGTATGTGATTATAGGTCAGTATTACATTGTAAATCCCTGTATGTTGTGGTCGTCCAGGAGCCTAATAGTTTATTTAAACTATCGATGTCTCCCGCTGAAACCACTGCCTGTGGAAGGGAATTCCACATCCTTACTGCTCTTACAGTAAAGAACCCTCTACGCAGTTTAGGGTTAAACCTCTTCATCAATTCACCAGTACGGTATATGTACATTGAAATCATATCCCCTCTCAAGCATTTCTTCTCCAGAGAGAATAAGTCCAGTGCGTGTAATCTTTCCTCATAACAAAGGTCCTCCAAACCCTTTATTAGCTTTGTTGCCCTTCTCTGGACATCCTTCCTGAGGACTGTTTACTCCAGGTGCGGCCAGTCTTGTAGAGTGGGAGAATTATTGTTTTATGTCTGCAGTTAATCCCCTTTTTAATGCATGCCAATAGTCTGTTTGCTTTGCATGCCACTGTTGAGCCTATTATATATATATTGTACATTCCAGATCCTATGTATAGACACAGTACATTCCAGGTGCAACAAAAGTAGATGTGTGCCAAGTATTAATGATTTAAAAGTTTAAAAACCAGTTACATTCCCAGCATGCTGGGATTGCCAAGTGTCACATTTGCTTCTGCCTTCAACCAAACTGTCAAACAATCAGATAGCTGGTGTCATAACTGATCACATGTGCATCACCATGGCAGTTTCAGATCAAACAGAGGTTAAGATGACAGCTTCCTTGGTTGAAAAAAAATAGGAGGTTTAGTTTTGCTTTAAGCTGGCCATACAATAATCGAAATTCAGCAGATCTAGTACAGACCAGCCAAATTTTGATCACTGTGTGGTCTCTCCTGCTCAAAAGTCTATTTTATCAGTCAAAACCAAAGGTTGGAAACATTTCCAGCAATCAATGGGCTGCAGCCAGTGATCAGTGTGTCCTGCAAATAGCATGCGCCGCTGTCACAATACAGTTTCCCTCCAGTAGGGATTTCTCCATCCACCATCCAAGAAGCCCCATGCTGAGTTAGTCTTTTCAATCAGCATGAAACATGGACTTTGCCAATTGCAGAGCTATAGGTCTTATTCAGTAGGGGGTGTTGGAGCTCTGCAACAAGACCATTGCTTCTCAACAGCAGGCAAGGATTGCAATGTGCAGCCGAGGGCAGGGGGTAGGCTGCTTTAGTTTAAAAATCAGCAGCCACACATACTTCAGCTACTGGCTTTTAGTAGATGGACACTTACCTGTCCTGGAGTTCAGCGATGTCGGCACCGGCAGCTGAGGTTTCCATCAGCTGTCGGGTGCTGCCGCCGCCATTGCTGGTAAGGGTACCTGGCAGTGTAGCTCTTCGGCTTCTTGTCGGTAACCCTACTGTGAATGCGCGAGGCCGGGGTCAGGGGAGGAGGAGGAGGAGGAAGCCCCACTGGGACGTCAGGGCCACGGCCTGGACTCCGGGAAGCGGGAAAGGATACCTATTAAAGACAGGTATCCTGTCCCCCCTCCCCCCAAAAGGTGCCAATTGTCGAAGGGAGGGGGAATCCGATGAGCAGAAATTCAACTTTAAATTGAAAATTAAAGTAGATCTAAGCCCTAGCAGAGTATTTGTTTTTTTGCTCTGCTTTAAACAGCTTAAATCGCCAGGATAGAAACAAAAAACAAAAAAAAACGGGGAAGAGCAAAGGCGATGGCCTTTGTATGTTTTAAATGAGTGGTGTTCTGATAGTAAACTTGGAAGACACTTACTGTTCGCCAGATTTGGAATTTATGCTGGTGAAGTGTAGACCTTTTTCTTTACCCAGAGAATTTATAGGGGTGGTCATTATTGCCATATATATACCGCCACATGAAAATACTGCAGTGGCTCTGGATATTTTGTCAAATCTCATAGGAAAGTATCAACGTGCACATCCTGATGGGGTTTTGGTAGTTGCAGGTGATATCAATAAAGCAAATTTGAGGACTGACCAGCCAAGACTACATCAGTTTGTAAACTGTGCTACTAGAGGTGAAAATACATTGGATATGGTGTTTTCCAATATTAAGCAGGCCTACAGAGCCATTCCACTATCCCATCTGGGTCAGTAAGCTCTGGTTCACACTGGGCTATGGAAGTGAAATCATGCAAGTTCAGCTGAACTCGCACGATTTCACTCCCCCGCTGGCAGTCCTGATTTCGGCTGCGATTTAAGAGACATCTGTGCAGGTTTCTGCACAGACATCAATGTAAATCGCGTCCTGAAATCGCAAAAAGTAGTACAGGAACTACTTTTTGAAATCGGTGCAGCGCTGCAGATGCGGCGTCGCACTGATTAGGACGGTGTCATTGCCGGCAAATGCCGCCGATTTGAGATGCAATTTCACATGTGAAATCGCATCTCAAATCGAACTAAATTGTACCCAGTGTGAACCTGGGCTCAGACTAACTTTCTTTGCTCCTTATTCCAGAATTCCTAGAAGACGCAGAATTTGGCCAGAGGGCTCTCTCTCATGGTTACAGGATTGTTTAGAAAAACAAAATTGGGAGATATTTGAGCAACAGGATTTAGATCTGTATACAGAAACAGTTCTGGACTATATAAAAATTTGTGTGGACAATGTTACTGAGGATAAACACATTCGGGTCCTTTTAAATCAAAAACCCTGGATGACTAAAAGGAAATAAAGAGCCTTCTTAGAGAACGGAATAGAGCATTCAGGGACGGAGATAAGCGAAAGCTAATCTGAAAAAGAGGCATAAAAAAAGCCAAATTAGCCTATAAAAAGAAAACTGAGGACTAATTTAATGGAAAAGATGCGAGGGAGGGCTAGAGTTAGTACCTGACTCAACATAGAGGAAGTACAAACATGGAAGGGAAGTCAAGTGCTTCTCTGGTTGAAGAATTAAATATGTTCTTCACACGGTTTGAGGTTGTGTTTACCAAACCAGGTTATGAAGTGTCCTTTAGCTTCAGGAAACTGTACACTCACTATACAGGAATATGAGGTAAGGCAGGCATTTAGGGTTATAAATACGAGGAAATCATCAGGTCCAGACTGAATCTCAGGGAGAGCAGCTAAGGCCTGTGCTAATCAATTAGCTGGAGTCTTTGCGAAGATCTTAAATCGATCACTATCATCTGCTGCTGTTTCGGCATGTTTGAAATCAGCCACTATTATTACAATTCCAAAAAAGTCAACTGTGGGAAGTTTAGACGATTTTAGACCATCAGCACTGACCTCAGTGCTAATGAAATGCTTTGAGATTACCGGGTAGTTTAGATCCTTATCGGTTTGCATATAGGGCAAATAGAAGCACAGAAGATGCAATAGCTTTAGCGCTGCATGGGGCACTTAGCCATCTGGAGCATTCGGGAAACTACACAAGGATGTCGTTTATAAATTACAGCTCTGTCTTTAATACCATCATTCCAGATCGGTTGGTTAAAAAAAAAAAAATGCAAAAATTATATCTGCCGCCCTTTATTTGTTTTTAGTCCATCGCTCACAGGTGGTCAAATTGGATAAGTTTGTTTCTTCCAAGCGAGAAATAAGTAGTGGAGCACAGCAGGGTTGTGTGTTGGGTCCCTTTCTCTATGTGCTGTACACATATGACTGCACCCCCTATTATGAGACCAATAGTATAGTTAGGTTTGCAGATAAACACTACCGTAATCGGTTGCGCATCAGTGGAGATGAGAAGCAATATAGGAGAGAGCTCGATACGATAGTGAAATGGTGTACAGCGAATAACCTGATCCTAAACACAGGGAAACAAAAGTAATTGATTGTAGATTTCAGAAGTAACAGGCCCGAACCAGCACCACTTTTTATAAAGATTTTTGGGCACGTGAATTTCTGAAAATGTATCATAGACAATCAACGTCAAAGACATTATTAAGAAATCGCAACAATTATATTTTTTGCGACTCCTTAGAAAGGAAGGTACTAGAGACCTTCTATCGTTCTGCCATTGAGAGTACATTAATGTGTTGTATTCTAGTTTGGTATCCTCGTTGTATGCAGGCAGATAAAAATGCTCTAAAGAGAGTGGTTTGAACAGCGCCAAAAATTGTAAGGTGTGAACTTGTTTCTCGAGAAGAATTATAGGAGACTTGTTGCCTTTGTAGAGTAGAAAAAATATTGAGAGACCAGATTTATCCCGGTTGTCATTTCTTTGAATTATTGCCATCTGGGAGATGTTTTAGGGTGATTTAAAGAGAGCTTCTTTCCCAGGGCTATTAAGGCTATCAATTCAGGAATTAACTACTTGCTTACTGGGCACTTGAACCCCCCTCCTGCCCAGACCAATTTTCAGCTTTCAGCGCTCTCACTCTTTGAGTGACAATTGCGTGGTCATACAACACTGTACCAAAATGTCATTTTTATCTTTTCCCACAAATAGCACTTTCTTTTGGTGGTATCTGATCATCTCTGCGTTTTTTATTTTTTGGGCACTGATGGGTGGGGGAATGATAGGCAGTGATCCGCACTGGTAGGTGACGTGGATAGGCAGCACTGCTAGGTTGCACTGATTGGAATCACTGGTGGACATTGATATGTGGCACTTTTTTGCACTGGCAGTCCGTAATGGTGGGCACAAATGAGGCAGATGTGCCTCTTCGGGACCGATGACCGATGTTCCTTGCTGGCGATCAGCTTTTTTTTATATTATGCCGATAACCAAGGTTTTGTTTACATCACGTGATCCGCTGTCATTGGCTGACAGCTGATCACGTGGTAAGGGGCCGGGATCGACCCCTTACTCAGATCTGTGATCATCCGAGTCTCAGTAACTCGGTGGTCACAGCGTGCGAAGGGGAGGACATCTATTGACGGCCTCCCAGCGATTCAAGTCCGCTCTTATAGCGTAGACGCCAAGTGGTTAAATGAAAGAGGTCACATAGTCTTATTTTATTGTCTTGTCTAGTTTTCAATATGGTGACACTTTTTTGGTATAATTAAATACTGTGTGGTAAATGCATGGTTGACAATAGTGATGCATGAATAATGTGTGGAGTAGAAATTAAATTTCATTGTGAATTTGTTTCCTACAATAGGGTGATCAGACATCCCTGGTTTCAGGGGACAGTTCCCGGATTGAGGACACTGTCCCCGGACCAAATCTATCCCCAGTTTTGTCCCTGGATTCAATTTGAATAGGGGCTGGGGCAATTTAAAAGACAGTCAGGTCAGAATAAATAAAAAATAAATATGATGGGGGTGTGCTGGTCCTACTAGCTTATGGGGGTGTATTTTTTTCCATGATCTGTCCCCCTTTCTGATGATCATGTGCTGGTCGGAGCGGAGGGAATATTTCTTCAGTTTCGGGTGCATGCCCATTCAGCTTGGCTCAAGTCCTGGCCAGCCGCCTGCCTGCTTATCTTCTTGCCTTCCCCGGCAGAGTAATCTTCCTCCGCTTCTCACCCAGTAGTAGACGGGGCCCGCAGAGTAAGACTTGACAGGCTGTAAGGCAGGCGGCGGCGGACAGAGAATCGCTAATTGCCGCCATTACTAGTAATGTCCCTGGATTTCATTTTAAAATTCTGGCCACCTTATTCTACAATGACAATAAATCTTATCTATCTAAATACATATACAGACACACAATGAATCATTTGTAATTTTGTTATTGACTACTCAGCATGTAAAGAATCCAAAGAATATATCTGGTAAACACTTACCCAGTGAGCCATAACCGCAGCCATCATATTTTTGTGCTATAGCCGATTTTCCTGAAAGCACAGACAATGCAATGAAAGCAAGAAGATGTAAACACTTCCCGAGGTATAAAAAACACTACATACCAGCACAATGTATAACCAACTCATAAAGGTTGTGGTCTGTAATCATCACTACAATTTTGTTAGAGCTTATGACACCGAATATAATTTGTTAAAAAGCACCCACCATGACTGAACATCCAGGGTTCACATTTTATGTAGGTACTAGACTATTGAGGGAAATCATTTACCATTCAAATATTTAGCATTTGTGAAGTCTGGTAATAAAGCTCAGTTTCTTACAATAGAATAAAAGCTGATAAAAAGTTATTCCGATACACAGTTCACAACCTCCTTCATGAAATCATTACAAGCAGTACATCACCACATTGACCTGACTGAAATCTTCATCATTCTTTTTCCACAAATACAAATACTTCTGTGCACATGCTGTACAAATGTCCTGGGCTTTCTGTGTCGCAGTAAAACCTTTCCATTTTAGCAGATAATAATAAATAAATATTTTTTAAGTGCATGTCTACTCATAACCCTTTTTCTTAGTTTTGGATGATGTGGGGGAAGGGTCACAACCCTTGTCAGGTTTTTAGTGCCATTTGGGGCTCCGTTATGGAGACTTACCTTGACTTCCTGTCAATATTTTACCAGACAGGAGGTCAGGGTACATGCACACAGCCATCTATGGCCATACAGTGTCAAATTGAGGGGTTTTTCTTTGCAGGTGTACAGCCATCCCATAGACTAGAATGCGTACATGGTTGTATGCAGGTTTATGCGAGTACTTTTATATTTCTGTTTGCATCCCTGTTGCAGATTTTTCCTTATTTCCTGTCAGTGAAACCATTATCAGAACAGGGAATTACAGGGAAATTTCCATAACAGAGGTCCTGGACAGCAGTAAAAGCCAAATAGGAACTTTAATCTTTCACCACTCTCTATCCAAGACTAGAAAAAAAAAAAAAAAAAAAGACTTGCTTGAGATATACATTAAAATTATTGAATAATCATGTCGAATTACTAGAAATGGATGAAGATGTCAGTACAAGGTCACTTTAAGGATTTGTAAAAAAAAAATCCCATGTGAGAATAAAATCTTGTTAGTGAATGTAATAGGAAAGAAGCCACACTAATGCAGGGTTTATAGACCCAATGGTTTTTTATCAGTCATTCTCAGGGCATTCCAATGCCCCCCTTCAGATATTGGGCAGGTTCTCCCCACAAATCTTAACCGAGCAGGAAGCTCAAATGGTGAACACTCGAAAAAGCAAAAAAATAAGGATAATGACTGCTTAAAGCACAATAAATAAGTATAGCGACAGAAGAAGATTAATCAACTTTACTAAGGACTATCCGAAAGTCAAGTTCAAACAAGTGAAAAAATAAAATGCTCATTGATACAAGCCACTCGTCATTTACATTTCTTGATTTTTTATAAACAGTGCCCATGTCCACCTAAAGAACAATGTTAGTTCAACAAGTCAGTAGCCAATCCTAGTCCAGTAACACTGCATAAAAATTTTTAAGGGGCCGCGTACACACTGATGGACTTATTCCGCTGAAAACGGTCCCCGATGCAGGCCGTTTCCAGCGGAGCATGTCAGCCCTCCCGGATTTTTTAGTGTACACACTAATCCGAGTCAAAATTCCTCCAGCCAGGCAGACAACGCTGGTCTACATGAGCAGTTGACGTTGAAGAGCCGCCACGTCACCAGCTAGACCACGGAAGAAAGAATAGGGTTGAGGAGGAGCTATGCAGTCAGAATTCCATTAGACGTACATGTCGGATGAGGATATGTCCACTGAGTGAGGTAGTACATAGAGAGGTAAGAGGAGACATATCCGACGGAGCATGTCCTGAGACAGACAAGATTTTACCACACATGTTTTAAAATTTGTCCGCCGGTCGGACATGTCCACTAGCCCATACACACGATCGGATTTGTCTGCTGAACTGGTCCGTCGGACCAGTTTGAGCGGACAAATTCGATTGTGTGTACGCGGCCTTAAAGTCAGAAATTTCACTCAGTGTGGGATTTTAAAATAAACAATCGTACCCACCTAGGTAGATACAGCAGTGGTCCCCCGCCATGAGCCCAAGATGCCCGATTGTTCAGTTCTCAGCCTTCAGAGAGCAGTGACTAAGTCAGTGCTGTCAGCCCAGCACTCTCTGGAGCCCCAAGCTGTGGAGGGGGCAGGAGCAGCTGGCTCAGGCTCCGAGTGGCTGCCGAGAAACTGAGCCAGCAGCTCTTCAGGCATCTAGGTGGATCCCAAAATTCAAGTCGGGATTCCTCTAGAGTCTGAACCAGGAGAGTTCTGTCAGCCAACAACAAACTTAGCAAATTGTCGACTGAATCTGGGTCACAGAAATGTGGTACTAAGTACATTGCTGTGAACTATATGAGAAGTAGAGTCAAAAAAGCTTGAGCACTACTCTTCTAAGGAAGAATTCTGGAAGGAGAGAGAAGGAGAGAGAAGGAGAAAAGAGAGAAGAGAGAGAAGGAGGAGAGAGGAGGAGAGGAGGAGAGAGGAGGAGAGGAGGAGAGAGGAGGAGAGAGGAGGAGAGAGGAGAGAGGAGGAGGAGGAGGAGGAGAGGAGGAGAAGGAGGAGAGGAGGAGGAGAGGAGGAGGAGAGGAGGGAGGAGGAGGAGAGAGGAGGAGAGGAGAGAGGAGGAGAGAGGGGAGAGAGGGAGGAGGAGAGAGGAGGAGAGAGGAGGATAAGAGGAGAGAGGAGGATAAGAGGAGAGAGGAGGAGAGAGGAGGAGAAGAGAGGAGGAGAGGAGAAGAGAGGAGGAGAGGAGAAGAGAGGAGGAGGAGAGAGAGGAGAGAGAGGAGGAGAAGAGAGGAGAGAGGAGGAGAGAGGAGGAGAGAGGAGGAGAGAGGAGGAGAAGAGAGGAGAGAGAGAGGAGAGAGAGGAGAAGAGAGGAGGCAGGAGAAGAGGGAGGAAGGAGAGGGAGAGAGAGGAGGAGAAGAGGAGAGAGAGGAGGAGAAGAGGAGAGAGAGGAGGAGAAGAGGAGAGAGGAGGAGAGAAGGAGAGAGGAGGAGAAGAGGAGAGAGGAGGAGAAGAGAGGAGAGAGGAGGAGAGAGGAGGAGGAGAGAGGAGGAGAAGAGAGGAGAGAGGAGGAGAGAGGAGGAGGAGGAGAGAGGAGGAGAGAGAAGAGAGGAGAGAGGAGAGAAGAGAGGAGAGAGGAGAGAGGAGAGAGGAGGAGAAGAGAGGAGGAGAGAGGAGGAGAAGAGAGGAGAGAGGAGGAGAAGAGAGGAGGAGAGAGGAGGAGAGAGGAGGAGAGAGGAGGAGAGAGGAGAGATGAGAGAAGAGAAGAGAAGAGAAGAGAGAGAGAGTCTGGCCTCTCAGCATAGTACCCTGGGAGCAAGTGGAGATCACTGAGCTTTCTTCCTGGCCAATCATAGACCAAATTCAAGTGCAGGTTTTATTTAGAACAACGGATTCTATAGTCCTGCCATTTTTTGTTAATCCCAGTATTTCTGTATGTTAAAAGCAGCGTACCGGCAGTGTATTCTAGAATCACCAGATTACACACAAAAGGAATGGGGGGCATTATAGTGCAGTATTGCAATGTATAACTGAAAAACTGGAAGTGTGGTGGAGCACTGGGTATAATGGTAGATCCAACTGTATTGAACGACTGTTATAGTGTGGCAGCGCTCTATTGCCCGATGTAACCCCATTGTGGTTTCTGGGACAGCCAGCTAGTATGGAAAGGAAACATGAAAGCACCAAGACATGGGTCCAGATATGAATTTTGATTTTACATAATAAAAGGGTCTATCAAAAGTTGACATCCAATGCATTTTAGGGTCCATACAAAAATCCCACTTCACAGGGTTATAACACAATAGAGACAATTTATAGAGACTGTAACATAAAATGGGTCTATTGTACTACAGATGCCCCAGTAAAAGCAGATTGCTCCCTCAGAAGTCAGTCATCCAGTTACCCTATAACAGGGATACGCTGGGTACGCAGATGCCACAAAACTGGAGCCAGGACCTTGGTGAACACTCTGGGGGCTATGGACAAGCTGAATGGGGGGGCCACAACATGTGGTGATCCTCCAACGCAAATGGCAGAAACCTTTGGTGGAGTGGAAAGATTGGAAAGTGCAGGTTAGAATCCTTTATATCCATTGATTCCAGGAAATCTGCCTGCTGGAGAGAAGCCACCAGTGACCGCATTGATCCCATCCGGTGTATTCCCTGCCTAGATATGTATGTGCACATCCCGCAACCCAGTATCCTACTTATAGCATTTCTTTTATGGTAAAAATGTTCACTAATTAAAGCAGTATTAAACCCCAAACCAAAAATATAATATATCACAACTTACCAATTAATAGATGTGGTTGCTGCATTTTTTTATTTTTTTTTAACCCAGTGATCTGACCAGTAACACACCTCCTGTAATAGAATACTGCACCTCTGGATGAATGAGCACAGGGGCACAGCAGGCAGCCGCACTGTCAGTGGAGGGGGGGGGGGGGGTGATGTTATCTATACTAGCAGATACACCAACAAATTGAAGCCAAACTCCAGTGAAGACTTTATAAGCAGTTCCAGCAGTTTTTCCTTTACCGATGAAGGTTTAACATGAATAAATAAAAGCTGATCATTATAAGCTACCTTGTCAATGTTAAGTAGTTTGTCCCAACGCCCTAAACCAGGGGTGGCAAACACAAGGCCCGCGGGCCGAATCCGGGCCGCCAGGCCTTGTCATGTGCCCGCCCAGCAACCTGTTATCC